>CAAKHD010005101.1:0-19902 GCA_901007705.1 Fistularia tabacaria | reverse complement strand
CAAAAGTATTTGCTCACCTGCCTTTACTCACATATCACTTAAGTGACATCCCATTCCTAATCCATAGGATTCAATATGACGTTGGTCCACCCTTTGCAGCTATAACAGCTTCAACTCTTTTGGAAGGCTGTCTACAAGGTTCAGGAGTGTATTTATGGGAATTTCAGGCCATTCTTCCAGAAGCGCATTTGTGAGGTCACACACTGATGTTGGACGAGAAGGCCTGGCTCTCAGTCTCCCCTCTAATTCATCCCAAAGGTCTTCTATCGGGTTGTGGTCAGGACTCTGTGCAGGCCAGTCAAGTTCATCCACACCAGACTCTGTCATCCATGTCTTTATGGACCTTGCTTTGTGCACTGGTGCACAGAAAAGGATGGGGTCAGCTCTAAAATGTTCCAAAAAAGTTGGGAGCATGGAATTGTCCAAAGGGTCTTGGTATGCTGAAGCTCTCAGAGTTCCTTTCACTGGAACTAAGAGGCCAAGCCCCGCTCCTGAAAAACAACCCCACACCATAACCCCCTCACCACCAAACCAAGCACTTGGCACAATGCAGTTAGACAAGTACTGTTCTCCTGGCAACCGCCAAACCAAGACTCGGCCATCAGATTGCCATAGATCCGTCACTCCAGAGAATGCGTCTCCACTGTTCTAGAGTCCAGTGGCGGCATGCTTGACACCACTGCATCCGACATGTTGCATTGCACAGGGAAAGCCCTTCTATGAAGCTCTCTGCGCACTGTTCTTGAGCTGATCTGACGGCCACATGAAGTTTGGAGGTCTGTTGCGATTGACTCTACAGAAAGTTGCCGAACTCTTCGCACTATCCGCCTCAGCATCCGCTGACCCCGCTCCATCAGTTTACATGGCCTTCCACTTTGTGGCTGAGTTGCTGTCGTTCCCAACCACTTCCATGTTCTTATAATACAGCTGAGAGTTGACGGTGGAATATTTAGGAGGGAGGAAATTTCACGACTGAATTTGTTGCACAGGTGGCATCCGATCACAGTTCCACGCTGGAATTCACTGAGCTCCTGAGAGCGACCCATTCCTTCACAAATGTTTCTGAAAACAGTCTGCGTGCCTAGGTGCTTGACTTTATACACTGGTGGCCATGGAAGTGATTGGAACACCTGATTTCGATTATTTGGATGGATGAGCGAGTACTTTTGACCATATAGAGTATGTAAGTCAATGCACACTTATTTTTATTTTAGCTGAAGACTTCACAATATACCCGCAATGTGTGTTTTTTTTCTCTCTCTCTCTCTCACTCCCTAAAATCTCTCCTGGCATCAGTCCCTACTATCTATTGTCACAGAACATGCTCGTTTTTTTTTCCATAAGAGCAGACAACAGCATCGGTTTTCTAAATAAGCTGTCAATCTTTTACAAAAATTTAAATTTAATGCAGTGACTACCTCGGAATGAGTTCTTCCACTTAATGCTCTGTCTACATGTATAAAGAGAGCAAGCTGCATAAGTACCTGATGCGTTGTTTTATTAACTGATGTCATGCACACCTTAATCAGCATATAATTACGATATTTATATGAACTATGGGGGTTTATTGTTGTGATAGATTTTTTTTTTTTTATTGCTCTTTTTTGTCTGCCTCTTATCCCACTACTAAGTAGCAATTTCCCACCAAGGAGAAAACTTACAATCTGGAATTTGACAGCCAAATATTTTCCTCAACAGATTGTAAAAAAGGAAAGAGTAAATACATGACAACTGACAAAAAAAATGACAACTGGACTGAGATGTATGAAAGCACTTGGTAACATCCACCCATCCAGCAATCCATTGTCTGCCGTTTATACTGCACTCTGGGTCACGGGGAGAAGAGTCTATCCCAGCTGACCTTGGGAGGAAGTAGGTTTTCAAGCTGAAATGGTTGCCAGTCGATATATGGCCACATATAGAGAAATACCTGTACAACCATACATTCTTACATTCATGAGTCATTTGGAAAGATCCAACCATTCACTGTCATTCACACATCAGGGGGATTTAGGGTCTCCAATGAACCTATAACCTCAAATAGGAGGAAACTGGAGAACCCAGAGGAAAACCACGATGACAATGGGAGAACGTGCAAACTCAGCACAGAAAGGCCCCCTGTCAGAATCGAACCTGAGAACCAATGCGCCACAGTTCCACCTTTGAAGTAATCAGCTTAAAATATTAAATAATATACATTAAAAGCAAACATAAAGGCTGTTCCAAAATTAAGCAACAGGCTGTTTCAGTGGCATATCTGAGTGATGACATATTCTGACACATTCAGCCACATTCAGTTAGAGACTTGTTAAAACTATTTAGGTTTTTATTTTCATATGTATTCACATATCTGTCAGACTCCCTTGAATGCAAGATAGAAAAAAGAAAATCCAGCCTTCATCAAGTGTTCAGGTGTCAGGATTTGTCAAGAAAAAATTCAACGTATGGGGGTTACTTCTTTGATATTTAGAAAATAAGAGAATTGTGAGGCTATAAAATCTCAACTTCATGGTCTATCAGGGGAACTGGTTTAAAAAAAAACACTGATGGAGTATCGGGGAGGAAAAGCAGGGGATACACATGATCTGTTCATAACATGGCTGCATGTGCAGGACATGTAATGCATAGTTGAAATACATGATGCAAAAGACATATCTGGAAAACAGCCAAGGATTTTGAAAATATTCAAAAATCTATCTTTCTAAATATGTGTATGTATATATATGTATGTGTATATTGTGTATATGTGTATATATATTATATGTAGGTATGGGTATGTATATGTATATATGTATGTATACGTGTGTGTGGGCATGTATGGTGACAGATGTGGATGTGTGTATCTATATATGTGTGTATATATCTTTCCTAGCTGCTTTTTATTGTTGCTGCTGCAACACCCAAATTTCCCGTATGGGGGATCAATAAAGTATTATCTTATCTTATATACTTTAATGTTCATAATCTGTAAGCATTACAAGACAAATAACTATCATTTAGCAGTTAAGCTAGAAATATAAGATATAATTGGAGGAAAGTTAAGGCTCTCATTAAAGGAACTAAACCATATCTAGGACATTCAGCTTTTCCCTTTCGCACTCCCCTCATCATTCACACGTTTTCTAAACGTTAAACACATGCATCTGGAAGCAATGAAACCGACACACACCTCATCTCCATCCATGTCAAGCAGGGAGGATTTCAGACACTCTAATCATGGACGATGACAGCAGTATAACCACGCATCATGCTGATGATTGGATTTGTGTGGGGACAAAGCATCAACAGATATCTAATCTTATTTCACCACTGTGATTGGATATTACATGACAAATGAATGTAAGCGATTGAACAGGTATATACAAGTCTGTATTCACAATGCTTAAATCCTTCATAGCGATGAAGCCGAAATTCTAAAATCCCTGATTTAATCACCTTTTGAAACTGTTAATTCAGTCTCCAAAAGAAAAACATCAATATCTATTTGTTTTACACACTAAAATTCTGTGAAAGGATGGCAATGCATTCCTTTAATAGTGAAAGAGCTTGAAAAGAAATTACTCTGGACAAACAGATAAACTTTGTTATTATATAACCTTGTTATTAGTTGATAATACATTTTATTAACACCACCAAGCTAAATGCCCAGTGCATAGAATGCCATAAGAGAAAAATGAATTTTATGTAACAGAAATGTCTCCATGTGTTTGACAAACACTGTTAAATCATTAAATATTCCAGCACAAAGTGATGCAGCAAAGCTCACATCAGACCAGCAGGAATGGCCAGATGTGTGCCTTTATGCTTGATGAATGATGATAAATTGACTATTAACATTGTCGTTGGCTTTTCTGCCGCTTCGCCAGCTCACTAACGGTTTAAATAATGACTGAAGATGATTGTAATGTATGAGGCTCGCGTGTGGTGTGTACAGAGCAGAAGGTCCCTTGCTATTTTCGGCCACGGGAAGCAGTGTGAATTGTCAAGAGGAAATGATACAACATGAAAAAACAGGGATGTTTTTCTGACACAGGAAAGAGGATGCTTGGATTAACAGATATATGACAAAATCTAACATGCTGAAGGTCATTATTTCACCATTCAGTTATATTTATTGAATATCAGTGCAAACTATATGATCGTCATTCAGGAATTGCATACACTGGCTGTTTTCCTATTGAAACAAGTAAACAAATCCACAAACTTTATATTTAATCTGACGAGACTGGGCAGTTTATCACTTACAGAAAATAGTCCAACAGTGACTTTGTATCCGTGGACTTTTGTGACATAAGTTGTGATAACAATTTTAATGCGTACATCCAGATGCGGATCTGGTCTGGTTCTGTAAACATTTAAGTCTTTTAGTTTGGATGATTGTTCAGTACATTAGCGGAGGTGTATACAAAATCATGTTTAAAAATCTGGTTTACAGTCACATTGATAATCAAAGCAAAGTAAAATTAAAAACCAAACCAAAAATTAACCTAAATGCATTGGTAATGTGCCTGATAACTGGTACAGAAAAGACAAACAAATTAAAACATTTTCAAAAACATTTGTTGATATATAACCTTAAAATTGGGAAGAAATCAGAAAGGAGCTTTTTGGAAAAAAAAGGAGTAACAGAATATTTGGGAAAAAATTATAAATGTATTGTCATTATAGTTAAACACTGAAAAGGTGCAATCAGGGATACAATGATTTATCTCATGCTGAACAGGAGTTTTCACAAGTGTTGATATAAAATTACACTAGTCTTCATGATGCTGGAAATATATATTTGGTTTATATGTGTTGTGTATTCAACCCAATCAGTCCTGCAAGCCTCTGATTATCACCTAAACCAATCAACCATTACATTAACTTTCAAATCCATAGAGCAAACTTTATTTTTGAGCTTGGGGTCCCTTTGTCTTGAATAGCTGCCATTGACACTACATGTTATTTTTCAAAACCGCATCTTTGCGGTCACCATTGTCACCGCCTCCTCAACACCCTCCTTATCAGTGCTGAACACACAGTGAGGCCTGCGGTTTCAAGGAGGACGCAAAGGTCTTTTCCCCTGTTACGCTTTGAAAGCTTTTATCTTGCGAACCATGTCCCGCACTTCCAGCCGCTTTGGGACTAGAATACATGAAATGGTCTGCAAGTGAAGCAGTTTTTTTTCCAAACAAAAGCTTTACTGAAAGTAGACTAATGGACACAACAAATGCTGCCAAAGTTGAGCTAAAATCCTATCTCTGGGGTTAAAATTCCAGAAGATGCATTGAAACTATAAGTTTTCTTTTCTCTTCTCTTCAAGCAATCATGCATGATCAGCTTCTCCCACCCACATGTTGGGTTTGGCAAATGAACAGTCAACAGGGTGGGTTCTGCACTTTCCACTCAGCAGCCATCTAGTCACACTATCAAGTACTTTTGCATGCGTTTGTGTTCTATTATGTATCTTTCAAGGTGACCTTTACCCTTGGAATAATCCCACGGGGTTGAAATACAGACCTTAAATGCCAAAGGTCAACTGATGAAGGTTTAGAGGTCAGGTGATTTATGAGTCTGGAGAGTCCCTGCAAAGACGTGGCAGCCAGGCAGCCGGGCTCCGCAATGATATCCGATTTGTATGTAACAGGCGGGGTTAAATAAATGGAAATAAAAATACACATTAAGGACGTTTGAGTGTCCCCCACGTTTGACAGACGCTCCTATTGTGAAGGAAGCTTCCCTAGACACAATCAAGGCTGCAGGATGGAGGGAGCTTCATGAAACGCTGCACTCTTCAACTTCTAAACGACTGGGTGGAAACGGATGGAGCCACGTATTTTAACGACGCTTCAGCGGTTGTGTGTGTGTGTGTGTGTGTGTGTGTGTGTGTGTGTGTGTGTGTGTGTGTGTGTGTGTGTTTGAGTGGCGCACACAGGCAGGCACACACAAACAGGCGCAGAAAGGAAAAGGGGGCCCATCACTGCTGCTAATCGACCGTGAGGAAGGGGCAAAAACTCCCACTCACCTCTTGACGTTCACGTTGGCCACTTTACCGATCGCTTTCCCGTCTCTTCGCCCTCTGATCGGTTTCTCCGCCGGCGGTTTCCGCGCAAACTTTGCTGCAACATCGCCGCCAAGCCCCGAGGACGACGGGGAAGAGTTTCTATCCTCCTCCTCCGCCACAACTTCTTTCAGCGGCGGATCGTCCACAGGGTTGCCCCCCAAAAAGTACAAAAGTAAGAAAACTCCGAAACACACGGCGATCGCAACTACTTTGCAGTGGATCCGCATGGTGAGAGCGACTTGTTGCGGGTGGATGGGGCCGGCGGGACTCGGCTCATGTCTGCGAATGAGGGAGGGCAACCAGAGTTGACATTTTGTTACCGCTCCCCGATTGCATTTTGCTGCAGATGATGATGGAGAGCAGCTCCCCTCCGTCCATAGAGGATTACACGGAGGAGGCGTGGCTTCGGCAGCCGCGCCGTAATTACACTAATATCACCGCTCTATGATATTGCAATTAGGTGGGTAGCCGGCGAAGGTCCGGAGTAACGGACTACGGTGCCTGATTCCCCCCACGCACACACACACATGCACACGCACACATTTTTCCATGGAAAAATTCAACCTCTTGGAAATAAAATTTCAATAAAATTATATCTTAATTCTATTTGTATCCTACTTTTTCAGAAATAAAGTCTTAAATATTTGGTTTATTTAAAATGATCCATGTATCATTCATAAATATCAAAAATTTGATTATTCAAAAATCCAAATATAGAAATGTAGCTACGAATGCGGACTGATGCATTATTGATCCTTGGCTGTTCATCTTGCAATTATCGGAACCTTCTTTTCCTTTCAGCTTTTCCCTTCAGGGGTTGCCACAACGAATCAACCTTCTCCATCAAACTCTATTCTCTATATCCTCATCTCTCATGTCAACTACCTTCATATCCTCTCTCACTGAGTCCATAAATCTTCTCTTTGGTCTTCCTCTAGACCTCCTGCCTGGCAACTCCAATTCCAGCATCTGTCTACCAATATAGTCCCTATCCCTCCTCTGTACACGACCTAACCATCCCAGTTTGGCTTCCCAGACCTTCTCTCCAAAAGATCTCCAAAACATCTAACATATGTTGTCCCCTGATGGACTCATTCCTGATTCTATCCATCCTCGTCACTCCCAAAGAGAACCTCAACATCTTCATCTCTGCTACCTCCAGCTCTGCCTCCTATCTGACCCGCTTCTCATAAATTTCAAAAGAACATTGGACACATATTTAAAGGTTCTCAGTGCTGTCTTACTCCCTCATTTACCTCATCTGAAGATACTAAAACGTGGCCCTTTTTGTAAGTGACTGGCAATATGTAAGCTCCTAATAGTATTGAACTGTAATAAAGGAAAGTGAATGAAAGCAAAAACAAATTCAGAACCCACACCATTTAAAAAAAAAATCATTTGTCAAGGTTTTCCAAAATGTACTTTTATTCTTGATACATCTTGTATATTTTGTAGACAATACTTCAAATTAACCAATTAATACGTTGTCTGGATGTATCGATTTGTGTAATTTGATATATGCAAGGGCATACATCTTTAATCAACGTGGCTTTGGATAAACAAAGCAAAATAATAAGAGAGGCTGCAGTTGCTCGGGTTGTAATTGCTTTTATTCATATGGGCACATGTATACCGTATACGTCATGCAGGCGAACTTTGTTTTTCACACAACTACTGCCCATTTACACTTGACATTACGGTATAACATGGTCGCTACCACCAAGTGCTACTGGTAATGCTTGATGTTGGTAAGTTTCTAATCAAATCTACAGTATTTTAAGTTGACTTTGGTCCACTGACAGTCTCCGAAATTGCCGAAAGAGTTACTTGCCACTTTGTGACGTCAACTAACTGCGATGCCGGTCAGCAACTGCTTAGCTTGTAAGCTAGCTCTGCCATGTAGACTAGAACCCTATTTCCACCCATGTGTCAGCGTGGTGTTGAGACGAGCAGCTAGCTGAGAAAGCATGACAAACCTCTACTGAAAAACTCATGTTTGGTGTTGTGCACGTCATATTAGATGGTTTTTTTTTATTACACGGCACGCTGAACTTGATGTTATAATTGTGATGTTGAAGAAAGAAGTCGTATCGGCGTAAACGCCTGACGATCTAAACTGAATTTCGCTGGTTGCCGTGAACACGCAGTTATATTTGCCAAGTCCCATGGTGTTTTCCCATCCTCGCGCAGTGGGGGATCTCGACCGGATACATGTGGTCGTGTAGTGGAGTCAACCACAAGGTGGCATGCTGCGGTCACATCCGCACACGTTAGAGCGACGTTTAAGCATTCCACCTGTCACTGCACCCAGCAGACCTGCCTCTCCATCAGCATTCGCGATGCTAACCCCAGCGTTTGACCTGAGCCAAGATCCCGAGTTCCTCTTCTTCAGCATCCGTGTCCCGTACACCAGAACCTCCGAGTTTGACCTTTACATAGACGGGACTGACTTCAAGTTCTATGCCAAGCCCTACTTTCTAAGGTACGTCGATCCATCAGTCCTGTCTTCATGCTATCATTCCCGACATGCGTAACAGCTGCAAATATTCCAGTTTATTGTTTATTTTCCATCGGCATTTTAAGGGGTTAAAACTCTTATTCAGTATAAGCAGAGTACTTCTTACTGCACTCGCCACTGTATTGCATAAAATTCAACTTATAAATGAATAAGTTTTTCATGGCAGTGTTTCAAAATGTATCAAATCTATTTTTCTATATTTAGATTATAGTATTTTGTAATTGTGAACATTTCTCAACATGTCAATCTAGGCAGGTGTCACTCTTGTAAAAAAAAATCACATTGTTTTTTTTACATTTTACTGATTGTTTTCAACTGCCATGACAATATGTTGCATTTAGAAAGATCCTTTTTTTTAAAGCTCAGCAAATGAGAAAGCAATGTAAGAAATTACCTAAAAAAATCAAGAAGTAACCTGACATTTTTCTCATGCAGACACTTTCAATTATTCATATTTGTTGTCATCTTGCATTTAATTTTCCTTTCCAAAGCAAATCCTTGTATTGACGTTGAAAATGAGTGTCCAAATATTAAGATCCTCCCCTTCCTGTATCTGCCATCCCTACATGTGATTGAGATCAAAGAAAATATATTCAACTTTTTTAATCAAGTTCAATCCTTTTTTGAAAAATCAAAACAAATATACTGAAAAAGCACAGATAATCCGCTTTTGAGCCCATAAACAAATGAGGTTTCTTTTTCCAAATATCTCGAGCACAGTATCACACATAAATAGTCTAATCCGGGTGATTCCGCTTTACTCGTAAAACGGTAAAAATCTTAACGATTGCTTCTGCAAAGCTCAATGAGAATCCTCTCTGTTTTAGATGGGATGTGGGAAGTTGGTGTTTCAAAGGCTTATTAAGTAGCACTATCTATCTGATAAGCAATTATTTTCCCTATCATGACAGATAACTGACTGGTTTCTTGTTTTTTTAGGTTAACCCTTCCAGGAAGGATAGTGGAAAATGGAAGAGAGAAGGCCACGTTTAACATTGATAAAGGTAAGTGATAGTTCTTATAATGACAGTAATTCACTATAGCTTGTCAGACTAGATAATGCATGACAATGTGCTTCCTGAGGTATTCCAGTAAATCACTGGTGCCTATTAAAGGGGGAACACTGTGGTTTCTGTGTAGCAATCTATTTTTAGTATTTACATAAAAACTGTCTACATTTTAATCAATCTTTGTGCCTTTGGTATTTTTCTCTCCTCAGTGTGAGAAGTGATGCATTGAGGGTCAAGATGAATAAAATGTCAGGATTTGTTTTGGTGGATTAGATATTGCCCATCACTGTGTTTTCCTCTGTTTTTGTCAACATAGTGACATGGAAACAAGAGCTTCTTTGTTAGGTTTTCTTTATTCCAAAAGAAACTTCTTTTTTTTTACAACTGGAGTTTGTGAGGATCTGCTGACCTTTCTTTGACAAGCAGAAAAAAACAGATGGCCTGGGCTTGCGTTTAATATTTCACAGTTTGAATCCTGTCTTTGCACACTGGGTTTTACTGAAAATACCAATATATATCTATCTCTCGATATATAGATAGATAAATATATAGAGATAGAAATATATACAAATATCCTTCATGAACGGCAACTGAACAAGGTCTGTTGAGTTTTGGTTAATCAATATAAGCAAGCGATCGTTGCTCGAAAATGAAATACAAGTAGTGATATCAAAGGTCCCTAATTATACTCGTAACAAGTTGTCTGGTATTCAGTCCACTTAGCCTCCAGGGTCCCAATTTGCTAAAATATCACTGGATTTTCAGAAAAAAAGACAAGCACAGGACTTCCTATGCCTCTTCAAATGCTTATGAATATTAGACCTTGATAGTCTAAAATTACATTTTTTGAGGTCTCTGGTGCAACAAACATAGTCTGAGCAGAATATAGTAAAACCTCAAACATTCTTCGAGACTTGTATTTGTTAGATTAATTTCATGTAAATCCACAATATGTGCCCAACAGACCAATCCTGAGCATTCTATGTCTATAATCACTTTATGGTTTTCAATTGAGTGTGGTGTGAGCCTTTTACAAAGTTGTCAGGCCACACTGTTCTAATAACACTCCAATGAGGGCACAGATGATTTTGTCTGTTTGAAATCAGCTTTCTTGTGAAAGGAAGTTAAGGGAAGGCAAAAAGCAATTTACTGAGACAGAAAGAGACCTCGGTGTTGTGTTTATGAACATGTCGAATGGGGTGCCACCAAGAATTTCTTAATCTTTTTTGGCATGAGAGGGAAGGACATTTTCACTATTGAAACTGGATCAATGATTTCAAAAGGCAGTAAATTAAAAGCCTCTGCTAAGCATAGCTAGATGATTCAATGGACAAATAAGGGTGATGCTATTTAATTCCTATTTTTACTCAAAACAGCGAAATACATCCATCCATCCATCCATCCATCCATCCATCTTCTTCCGCTTATCCGTCATCGGGTCGCGGGGGCAGCAGCTGGAGCAGGGAGGGTCAGACTTCCCTCTCCCCAGCCACATGGTCCAGCTCTTCTAGGGGGACCCCAAGGCGCTCCCAGGCCAGCCTGGAGACATAGTCTCTCCAGTGTATCCTGGGTCTTCCCCATGGTCTCCTCCCAGTTGGACATGCCCGGAATACCTCCCCAGGGAGGCGTCCAGGAGGCATCCTGACCAGATGCCTGAGCCACCTCATCTGACTCCACTTGGGGCAGGACCTCTTCCCCGACCCGGAGTGGGCACTCCACCCGTTTCCGGTTGAGCACCATGGTCTCGGATTTGGAAGTGCTGATCCTCATCCCGGCCGCTTCACATTCAGCTGCGAACCGCTCCAGTGAGAGCTGGAGATCATGGCCTGACGGAGCCAACAGGACCACATCATCTGCAAAAAGCAGAGACATGATCCTGTGGCCACCAAACCAGATCTCCTCGCTGCCTTGGCTGCGCCTAGAAATTCTGTCCATAAAAATTATGAACAGAATCGGTGACAAAGGGCGGCCCTGGCGGAGTCCAACTCTCACCGAAAACGAGTCTGACTTACAACCGGCAATGCGGACCAAGCTCTGACTCAGGGGTCAAAATACATTCTTAAAGAAACTGCGTTAACAAAGTCGATCCCAATCGGATGCATCATACAATCAGCATCCCTTTCCTGACTATCCTGAATCCAGAAAAAAATCAAAACCTTTCCTACCTTTCCTACTATATTCCTAAACACCTTAGTTTGGATTTTAATGCTGACCAATGAATAACGTACAAAAATGTGTCCAAAGGTCACACTGAGGAAATATAAATAAAATGGGCTCATTGGCTGAGTAATGTGTGTCTGAGTATTTTGGTACCTCATGTTTTTTAAATATTCATACATGAAAAAAGGACATTGCTCTTTAGACCAGCTCTGACCTGGTCTGAAATGTAAGCAGTTTACCCAAAAATGAGATCCTCCCGGAACTTGCTGAAAAGAAAAAGCAGCTGTCTTACACCGACATGCCCCATGACACATTTGAAGGTACATGGTATATTTACTCTTGTGCAGAAGCAGCAAACGGTGGAAGAAAAAAGGATACAAGTTCAATATCAGCAATACCTACTGCACCTAACTAGAATTTTACTCAGAATACAGCCCTCCATAGTGGTCCATTGGACAATTCTTTAAAAAATTAAGTGTGCTGTCTAGATCGGCCTCAGTTTTGGACCACTGCCCAAACTTGACCCCTTCATCCCCAACCAGACCAGCTGACAGCTGCTGTCATCACCGCTGTCATGTTATCAAATCTGCCCCAAAATGTTATTGGTTCTTCGTTTGCACATTCTCCACTCTTTTACAAATCTTGCACACTCAGGGTAACTGCCAGACAGATGAGCAAGTGAAGAATTAAATGACCCCCGTGGTAAGCCAAATAACAGAGAGCATATCATGGGATACTAATAATGTCTGGATGTGTGACCATCGTGGCCGGGCTTTTTAAAAAAGAAAAATATTTCCAGCTATATATTTATGGATTTTGAAGAAAAAAGTTAGAAGAGACAGACAAATCATGTTCAGTTCAATCATCATTTATTCGTATGCGCCAAATCAGTGAGAGTGTCTCATTCACACCACATGTGAATTTTTGAATATCTCAAGTCTTTTGGACGACATTAGTAGAAGAAAGCGAAATATGTCTCTGGTAGAGATTATGACTGATCCCTTGGGTGTCTCCAGTCACTGTTTCACTCAATCAGGCACAGTAAATTAACCCAGTGATCATGCTATTTCATGCCATTTAAAGGGCCATTGGAACCATCTGTAACGTCATAACGAGTACAGCCTGAGGGCTGCCTGTCTTTCATGGTGGCGGTGGCAGGCGGCTCATACGGGATTCTCTTAAGTAAATTAATGAGCAAATGAAACAAGATAATGATTATTGCTGCCATGTTCTCCATGTCTATACAATGCTGTCTGTCACTTTGATCTCTTTTTGACTCTCACATAATCACTTCTAATGAAGTTATATATGTGTACACCGTCTGCCTTATGGACTCTGACACCTCATTGCCCGTCTGTCAGCATGGCCCCGGTTAACCCTCTGTGTCTAAATAAGCATGTAACATCTGCTTATAAAGATCCTCTAATGAGTTTCCTTGTTTAGACTTATAATGAGCAATCATTAACATTCATCTTTCAGACCCCCCGTTCTACAAGACCTGAACCTCATGCAATTAGCTTCTGTTGTGAAGCTCGTGATGCACTTGGGTGCACTGAAATTTTATGTGCCCTTACTCACACATCAAGTTATCTTAATTTATTTACACTTTCATTGTCCATTAGCTTTTTAGTAATTTGTAAACAACTTTCTGAATTTGTGGAACGCCTTCATTTGCTGCTGATTATTGAGCTTGAAGTCAATGATCACTTACTAACACTGATTGTGTAATTGAATTTGATATTTTATATCCCATTTTATGCCTCTTGTGCAGCATTACTGTGAGATGATCTTATGTAATCAGTCATTTGCAACTATTACTTTGTGAAGTGAGTTTTTTTTTCCATTTTGTTTGCAATATACTGCAGTAGTTTTCAATAAGTTCCGCTTATGAATCTGTCTGCTATAAAATGGTAAAACTACATTTAAATTTCTGTTTGTAAATTACCAGAGGCTTAACCTGCCAAATTATTTTCCCTGGCACAGAAATAATGTTGCTTTTACAGTCTAGAACAACCTCACCATGATCAACAAATGGATAAGCTTTTATTGAAGCTGCAGTCAGATGCAAAACAAAGGCTATGACAGGCCAAAGAAATAGTGTCCACAAAATGTAATTGAATTCATACTATTCTTAAAAGCCAAGCAGGAATAAGTTTTATCATTAATGTCCCACTGCAAAAATAGCAGGGTCATTAAAAAGCATTAACAGTCATTAAAGCGATTTTGCAAAAATTTAGGCCTTAAATCAAATTAAAAGCATTAAATTCAATGTCTAGAAGTATTAACAGTTTAAATACACTTGATGATTTATTTTGATTGGGCTACATAAACATTTGATAATTTTGATCGGAATAGTGTGATGATCGGTGATGATTGACTGACAGATTCCTTTAAACGGCTACCGTTTACCGCCACTCCGACAGTGCACAAATTTACAATTCCGGTCGTTGAGTGTTGTGTCGGGAAAATGAGAAAGTGAAATTTTCAACAAAAGTGGATGGATGAAGGACTGAACCGAGGCTGGTTAAAGCCCATCGGCCGACAACCGGGTGATGCGCTTTGTAGTGTGTCCAAAAAAAAACAAAACTTGTAAACTTTGCACAATGAAACCATTGCGCAGTTAAATCACACCTGCAGTGACAGGCAGGCAGCAGTTGACTGTGGCAGATCTTTTTGTCGGGACTAGCGAGGTAACTGATCCTGTTGCCAACTCATCAGCTGCTGCTGACTGCTGACAGTGACCGACAGGCACGAGTAACAGCCACTTGCGGTGAGATGCTATGGTGTGTGTGCAGTGCAGCACCTCTCCTATCCATCATCCGTGTTTCTGAGCTTTTTCGGGCAATGTTTCCAGTCTCTGATATTGCTAAATCTTTTATATGTGGAAGGACAAAACGAGCTATATTATAACATTTGGACTTGAACCATGCTAGAAAATTACTGATTTTCAAAGGGAAGTGGAGACCTGTAACATAATTGAACAAACTATCGAGGCCAAGACTAGTCCTTGACCGGGTCAGGCCATGTGGAGGTGTTCTCAAAGTGTCCCTCAAAAAACCAGGATTGTACCTTGATGATGAGAGGAGGAAGGTAGACGGTGCAATGCGTGGATTTGAAAAAAAAACATTGGGGGGTGAGTTGGAAGCTGAGAAAGCTGCAAACAACCCAGGCGGTGAGCTCATTGCTCAAATGATCACCAAGTGAAATACTTGGGCAGATGCCTTGGACTGAATAATGTTGAAATACGACACACTGATAATCATACAAAAAGTTAAATCCATGCGCTTCTTTAGTTCCATAGTCATTCAGTAGGTCATATGTACATTTCTACTACTGTGCGAAATATATTCCAGATGTAAATGATTTACATTATTTAAAATGCATCTGCAGTTGGACATGGGCATTGAACTTGATTAAAGTGGCATTGAAAGGGGCATTAAAAAGCATTAAATTAGATTAGCTTAAAAAAAAAAAAAGAAACCTCAATAAGACCAAAGAGCTGCGACCACACAAGATCCAAACAATGTCACACTCAGACAAATGTCAGTCTGAAATTACATCTGCTTGTAGAAATAACCCTGACTTTCAGTGTTGACAGTGACAGTTTTGGGACAAAGCGTCCATGAATAAAAATTCCTTCTGCTGTTCACACCAAAAATTAGTTGTGTTTAGATGAGAGGCCATCAGTAACTGCCCTATATTGCTGTAGGTCTCTTCACGGCGCAGGTCCCTAAGGAGACAGCTGGAGAACACTTTGAAGGTCTCCAAATGCTGACTCGTCTCCTTGCTCCGAAAGGCTCCCGTTCAGCGAAGCCATTGGTGGAGGACATTAGCACAGGTACATCAGATATGATTTGAACTTGCTTGCTGCAGCTCAGTCACTTTTGTACAAATAGCGGATAAAATCACTTTGAAATGTCATCTTGGAGATAACCATACGGTGCTCTTAACATCCAAAGGGTGCAATGAAAGCGTGGGAGAAGATGAAACTGAGGATGAAGAAGACTTTGATTGGCAGGTGGAGCAGGAGGTATACACTCAGAGCTCTGTGGAAGAACTGAGAGCCCTGCAGAAGTATGGCTTTGGCAATCAGCGGGCTGGTGTGTTCGCCAGATTGCAGGTAAGGCCTATGAAGAAAGGATCTTCCCACATCTCACAGTTCTATGTGCTGAACTTCTTAAAACATACAGGTTATGATCAGGTTACATTACATGGTTACACATGCTGTGAATATCTTAACAGGAAGAGCTCAGTGATGTGATTGATCTAAAGAACCCAGAAGGAACAACAGTAGCAGAAAGGAGGTTGGCACGGCTGGACGCTGAGGCAGCTGCCTTCTCCGCCGATCATTACCTGTGAGTTAAAAACATTGAAGATGTAAAAGTCTATTTGAAGTGGTTTTCTTCTTTCAGTGCTGTCTTCTATTAATGTCATATCAGGGCAGATTTATTTGAAGATGACGAGATAAAGAGGCTCCTGAAGTTTAGACCATGGTGGGGAAACCTGCATCCCTCAATAGTGCGAGAAAAAGAAGCTGGTGAGTTTTATTCATACTTTATTTACTTTTGAGATTTCTTCAGTTACACAGTGTCATCTTGATTTTGTAAGGCTGGATTCCAACCTTTTTATAAAATGTACATGTTACAATTACGCAATTTACGTGCTAAATACACTACAGATTCACTTTTTAAATTCATATCCTACACAGATAACTGATCGTCATTAACTGATTATTAACGGGCAAGCTTAAAATGCACTTTTTCGAATAAACGTGTGTGTGAACTGTTGAAAAATACTAGTCTTGAAGCACAGAAATAATAGACCATTAATCAAACTATTTGTTGCCAGGATGTCTCCTGTCAAAGTTACTCTTGCAACTTAGTGTAACAAATGGCAAGTGCTCTCCTGGTTTTATCATGAATATTATTACCTTAACAACTAAATCACACCTTGTTTCTATTCAGCTTTGATTAATCGGTTAATCATGAAAAACATGCTGATCGAACAAACTTGTAGTCTGATTCTTTTTTTTTTTTTTCCTCCCTCAGTTTTCAGCAAAGTTGACAGTTTTCTGCTTCTTATTCAGTGATGTCAACATGCACTGGTGTTAGTCAAGTGCCAAATGTTGATTGCAACAGCCGCAGAAGGGAATACCTGCTCAGGTTGTTATCATGTCCCAGGAATGAGGAGAAACAGCCACCTCAGGAAGCAATACAGTAGTGATTAATTTGCATACCAGCATTGTTTTAATTAGATATTGTCTAGTTAATTTAATTTACTATTATTGGTTTAACAAATATGTAGGTAATGGAAATGTAAAAAAAAAAAAAAAAGAAAAATTGGGAAGATCCCACAGACGAACAATTATTCTATGATTTGTAAATCATTGTTGCCTGTTGCCATAGGAACGGGTAGAAGCTATTTGAATTTTCATGATCTAAAATAGATATGTAGTCTCTCAAAAGACCAATGAAAGGAACTGCAATCTGACCTCCCTTTTACAATGATGTGTGAAACATGATTTAGAATTTGAATCATTAGTGTTTTTGCGCATTCAAAAGATGACAAAGTAGTGACTAAAGGCTACCAGAAGGTGGCATAAAGTTGCAAATAATTTAGAGTCATGAAGTTTGTGTTTATTTCCTTTTGACCACATTAACATTCTATACCAGTGGTACAGCTCTCAACTTTACACATGTGATTTGGAAGTTGAAATACTTTAAATACAGAGTTCCTATCAGGAATCTGTCAGCCAGGATTTATGTCAGCCAAGGCTTGAGATTGTTCTTCTGACATCATATTCTTTCCCAAGGGACATATTAGTCTTTGCACTGCCCCCTCCAGTTGAAGGTCAGAGCTCAGTTCGTCAGCTTCAGTGCGACACTCCTTTGCTTCACTCCTTATGTGCCTCAGGGCACTTACAAAGGAACAACACATGCTTTTATGAGTGATTGAACTTGGACCTGACTTAATCAATAAACAACTCTGCTGCCTGTTGGTGATGTTCAAGAAGCCTACTTTGAAGGTCTAGACCGCTAAGTTAAATGTAGAAAATGTGAAAAGGGCCTGCATTTATACCTTTTCTATCCTTCTTAATACAGCATATCAAGTTGACTTTTGCTGTTACCTCTGATGCTTTTACAACCAGAGGCTCATTAACCAAGACAGAGATGTGCAGCATGTTGGCTGGAGTCTGCTTTCTCTTTTCACACTCTTGCATCGGAATGATTGCTTAGAAAAGTCGGCGTGGCAAAAGTGCTATCAAGCCCCTTTAGTGGCCTGCTAATTCTAGCCCTTGGACGCTTTTAGCAGGCGCGTGGCTCACAGCCACAGCTTTTTGTAGGGCAGGGTTGTTGTATGCTTGAGAGAGGATTTAGATTAAACCAATAGCATTATCACAGGAGGGAGCACTGCTAGCCGTGTCAGAAGGACCCTGATCACTGATGAGCAGCTATCAGTCAGCAATACAGAGGCCATTAACTGCAGTCTGAGTTTAGCCTCTGAAGAGCATTTCAGCCCCCTGTAGTTTCCACACCTCATTCTACATTCTACGACTGAGTGGCTCGTTCAGGAGACCAGGCATAGATAAATTGGCTAAATTAAACTGAATAGCTTGATTGACGGCTGGGTTCGCATTAGCCACAGCTGAGGGTGTAAAACGGCATTGGTCAGAAGACCTAAACAGCTTGCCTTTCAGTTCTTAAAAGTAGGCTCTTGATTTTAATTGTTTATCGTCTGTATTTAAACCAGAGTCTGCAATTATCCCCTCATATTATTTCTTGAAACACCCCCCTCTTCTTTTCTGCTAAGTCTCATATATATGTCACCTGACAGATGGATACAGACTCAAGTGCTAATGAAGTAGAAACCAGCCCTTTTGTGCTTTTGAGTGTCAGGGCCAGCACTTTGGCGGGCCACAGCTGTCTACTGGTGGCCTGCATTCACACGCATCTCTGCACTAAAAGGACTTGACAGATCAGACTCCTTCTACCTGCTGCAGAATGTGCTGTATAAATTTTGATGCCATTTCACAAGCCACATTCCACATTTTGGAATATTGTCAAAGAAAAGTTCTTTTGATTTTATTATTTACACAATCACAGTGGGCTCCAACTGACTATCGTCCATATTTGGCAGCAAGGTCAAGATCTTTCGACTCTGAGAGTTTTGTAATTCAGCAATATTATGACAAGGCACATTTTCTCCCTGTCATTGGGTCATCTGAACCTGTAAGAGTAATAAAGAGCTGGATTACAGGTCCAACTGAATTAGGTCAGAAATTAATTTTCAGTTCGTAGAAGCCCCCATTTGCTGTGTGCTGAAACCCACTAGGATTGATTGACTACGAAGAGAAGATTATTAATTGAAGGTAAATCTCTCAGGTCCCCTCAACACTTTGGCTGAGGGATGCATCATAAAAAATGTCAGCGTCACGAGGCCTAGTGTGCCCCAAAATGGTGTTCAGTCATCACTGGACTTTATGTTTATTTAATCTTTAAATACAAGTAATTAAGGTATCCTATTGTGTTGTGAAAATCAGTCATCTTTCGTTCAAGCAGACGGTGCTCATGTTCGCAGAAAAATGTGCTATGATTTCAGAATAATGTTTCCTGAAACATTTACAGAAACGTTGTATTGTGTCAGCTTTTGTTAATCACGTACATATTTTCATTCCAAAGTCTCCTGTGTTCATGATGCTTCAAACGACAATGTGTACATTTGCTTACTCATCCCTCCCCATGACTCTGCACATTACTGTTACCTCATATTTACCTTTTCATGCTTTCACTTTTGTGTGGTTGTGATGGCATGTGCATGAAGACAAGGGCAAAGATGTGGCGGCACAAGCGTGTGGGTCTTTGTGTCTGTATTTGTTCTGCTCATCTGTGCTCCCCTGCTGCAGCTGCACTGACAAGGGAGTAGCGTACCATCTGCAGGGAGCTGAAACCTGACGTAATGCAGCAAGAATCTCCTTCCCAGCAGAGCCAAGTTCCCACTGCTGCCAGAGAGATGATTTTGAAGCACTGTGTGTGTGTGTGTGTGTGTGTGTGTGTGTGTGTGTGTGTGTGTGTGTGTGTGTGTGCTGAGGATGAGGGGCAGGGGAAAGGGCAGACCCCCCCACAAGCGCAGGCACCGGGCTCGCCAGAAAGTGGCGGTGACAGGTGATC
>CAAKHD010005100.1:53906-68921 GCA_901007705.1 Fistularia tabacaria | reverse complement strand
GGCGGGGCACGGGGCGCGCGGGGGCGGGCCGCCCGCCCGAAAGGGGAGGGGGGGACCCCCCGGCGTGCCACAAACCCCGCCCCTTCCCACGGCCACGAGTTCCACCCCCCCCCCCCCCCCCCCGACACACACACACACACACACACACACACACACACACACTCTCCTGTGTCCCTGTGCATGTCAATGTGACTGTTGGAGAGTACATCGGGAACAGGTGTGGGCATTGAGGGGAGACGCTGCGCCGGATGTCCAGAATACATCTTCTACTAAGTGTTTGCTGGTGTTTTTATTTTTCATTTTTATCATATTTGTCCCTCCTGTATCCCTGATCCCATCATACCGGTCGAGAAATGCTGTGTCATCTTACAGCGAGGGGGTCGATGGTTCAAATCCAGGCTGTGACTGAGGGCTTGTCTCTGTGGGGCCTCGGATGTTCCCTCTTTGGGCCTTCAAGGTGGAAACATCAGTGGGTCTATCGAATATTTTGTCCGCGGATGTGAACGAGGAAGTGAGGGGTTTGGTGTTGGGTGAGCTTTGTGATTGACAGGTCCGGAATAAGTCTGATGACTGCTATATTTAGCCCAAGTATTTCTTTCTCTTGAAAGAACCTGTGTTGTTTTCTCTGACAGACAACAGCGGTGAACCTGTTTCAGCCATGACAGAAAAAAAATAAGACATTCCCATGGGTCAGAAATAAAGGACTGAACTCCGTCTCTGCAGTTAACAAAACATCAAAATCGTAATCTCCGGGTTCTGACCGGAGCGGGCGGCGTCACTGGCCTCGAGTGGATTCGGGCTTGGCGAGGCGATACGAGGACAAGATTCGATGACGGGGCACCATTTTACAGCCGAAGGGGGAAGACAGAAAAATAATAACTGAATAAATAAGAAATAGAATTCCCCCCCCCCGGGTTCCTCTCCCCAGTGTCCCCACGCTGGCCTGTTCAGTGCCATTCCTTACCTTTGCACACCGGCCTGTGGTCGCTCCAGGCTGCGAAGACCTCGGCCACTCTCTGACAGCTGATGGTTTTACTCCCCTGGAGGACGTAGTCTTCTCCACAGCTGAACTGCACCACGCTGCCGATGCTGCACGGAGGGAGGGGGGGAGACGCCATCACACACGGGGGGGGGGGATTAAACCAAAAAACATCAAACTTTTAGAATGACGGATCGTGTGTCTTCAACATTTTTCTTTTTGTCCAGTTTGCATGCGAAACTCCACCTGAAGTCATTGCCGTGGCGCTTCCCGTTCTCCGGCTCTCCCGGGTCGGGGCAGGAGTTGGACGCCTGTCTTACGCCGCCTTCGTTTACTGCACGCACACACACACACACACACACACACACACACACACACACACAGACGGGGCGGAGAGGCGGGGACAGGCAGGTAAAGATTGATGCACAGAGCCCATCCATATTTTAGAGACAGCTTATGTATTCATGCAGAGCCACGTGGGCGGTTCCTGGCACTCAGCTTCCATATATATTTCTTCCCCTTTTTATGAGAGAAATGTGTCATGCAATCATGGAAATCAAGAATATCCCATCATCATTGTGAAAAGTCTTGTCACAATTACGTATATTAACTGCTTCTGCTCCAAATGGATCGCTGGCACAGGCCGAAAACAGCTTATGTCTGCATTATAGTATTTAGCTTTGAGTTTTCAGCTGGAAATTTACAATTTGGGCCTATTTCTGAAGCGCTACTTTGGCGCTTCCTCGCAGTTCGAAGGACGGGGAGAAAAAAAGAAAAAGAAAAGAAAGAGGCAGAGGCCAGGGAGAGACGGTCAGGTGGAACAATGCAAAGTTCGAGATAGCTATCGTAATGCATTCACAAAAACAAGAGCTAATCTTGAGAGTGACGCTCCAGAAATTTCAGCAGACGAGAGGCCGGAGACTGTGACTTCACGCCGATCCCGCCTTCCTTTACTCTCCCTTTCCGTTCCGACTTACAACACCGCTGTCAGCCATACTGTTGGTATTCACTACCTCTCTTTCTTTCCCCGCCTTTGTTTTCCGTGTCTTTCTTTTTCCGTATTGCCGTCACCCTCTCTACCCTGTTTCTCTTATTCTCCATTCAAATCCCCCCACAGCTATGTTTTATTAGCTTTCCTTTAAAACACACCGCCGTCTGAAATTTATATTTCCATAAAACCTGGCCAATCAGAGACTCCTCTCTCACTTGAACATTAAAAATAATAATAATAATAATAACAAAACTTTCCTAAAGCTTCACGAACATGGCTGCCGGGAGCTCCAAGTGTCCGGGGGTAATGCGGCTGTCAGGTAAGGGTAAACACCAAACAACTTCATTCCTATTCAAAGGATTTCCGTTACCGAACTCCTCTTCTGTGGAACCGTCATCTCCATCTGACGGGGCGGACACCTTCTATTTGTTTTAGAAAAGCCGGAACAGTCTTTTGGAGAAAGCTCATAGTTAGTGCTAGGCTAGCCCCGACTCATGCTGCCATTTTCTGGCTCTTCTATCCCCTCTGCTTGTCCTTTCATGGATGCACGATAGTCACCGCTCTCTCGTTTTGCAGTGAAACCTCTGTTTCTGAACGGCCCGAGTCACAAACGAATTGGCCCACGGACAAAGCTTTTCGATCAAATTTTGAATCAACCTGCGGACGAGCCGCGGCGCAAACAAACAAAGTCACAGGCTTTCCGCGTGTAGGCGTTGTTGTGTAGCGGCAGTCGTGCGTGGTACTCCTCGTGGTTACATCAGTCATCATCGTGTTGTACTGTTAAAACGCTTTTTTTGGCCTTTTTCAGTAGGTAATTCCTCATTATGGCTCCCAGAAAAACGTAATAACTGTGTTATTAGCGGTATTAAGAAGAATTTAAGAATTACAGCTGATCTGAAGAAGGGAATGATAGCTAAACGTGTGAGACGTGTTCACGTTATAGAACTCGATAAAGCACTGCGACACGGTGAAGTCAACCATCCGTACGCTCCTGAAGAAGTGAAGATGCGCTAAAGACAGCTGATGTGGCTAAAGTGGTGACTGACTGCGTTTACAAAGCAACTGTCTCGAGTCTTAGAAGAAGTAGAAAAGTTACTGTTAACTTGGACTAACGAAAGACAGCTTGCCGGAGATAACGTTAGCGAGGGTGTCATCTGTGAGCAGGCTTAACTTTTGCTGATTTAGTGAAGGAAACACAGAGTGCGAGTGCAGCCGTTGTCGAATTCTAGGCAAGCAGAGGATCCTTCGAGTACCTTTCTGTATTTTTGCCACAAAATAAACCAATGAAAAAGTTTCAAATGAGTGCGGTGCGTGTTTTGGGGCTGGAGAACGGATCAATGGGATTTACACCGATTTCAACGGCAAAAATTGATTCTCTCTGTCCACCCGCCGCTCTCTCTTAGCCGGTCGAGGCAGAAGGCCGCCCACATGGAGCTGAGATCCATCCAAGGTTTCCGTAAGGCCGTTGTTTCATCGTGACTGTCGCCGAGCGCTCGCGCATTGGGGGTGATGAGGGGTTTCTTCAGATCGTTTTTAAAGAGGGTGATCCAGCCATTTGAGTAAAATCTGCACGACTTTGCTAATGCATAGTCGTAACAGTAAGAGAGTTGTATGTAAATGAGTGGAAGTCCATTAATGACCTATTTCAAAGCATCCGGTGCCCCGCCTGACATTATCTCCCCTTTTCTTTAAAAGACATCTCAGCTAGAAGGAAGTTATTTCAGCTTCATTATTGCCTGTGTCTTTAAAATTAGGCCGGTCTGAGGAATTCCATGTGAATTCCTTGTTGCCTGATGCGCAACGTCAGCGGGATATTACTGGAGGGATAAACTGTCATGGTGAGCTCATTTACTTCGACTGCACAATAAACCAAATGCCCCGTGGTGTGTTTTCGAATCCAAAAGCGTGTTTTTTTGATGTTGAAACGGGCGGGAAACACAATAAAAGACGTGACGTGCTTCACCATGGTAGGATCTTCTGATTCCCTCGATCGTAATTGAGAATTACGAAAGCCCGCTACTGTGTTTGGATGTAGCCCACCATGCTTTCCAATATTTCTGCAATGTGTTCTTCACTCCATCATAAATAATTCACCGCAGGCGTTCAGCTGTGGTGCGCGGATCGATATAACCCCCCCCACAAAAAAAAAAACATTTGATACTTCAGATGCCGACGTTTCTATTCCAGAATCAATTCTTACCATGAAAGAATGAGATCTAAACACAGCGACGCTGAACACATATGCTTTGCAGTTAGAATGAATTCAGTGAAAAAAAAAAAAAAAAGAAAGAAAAAACTTTAATAGGGACTATTTCTCCTTCCGCCTGCCGGAGCCACAGGCACATCGCTCTGCGAGGTACTGATATCGGCGCCGTCACTCATGATGACGGGGTGCGAACGTTACAAAGGCGGCGGGGGTGAATGCAGTGTGTGTGTGTGTGTGTGTGTGTGTGTGTGTGGGAGGACTGCCAAGTTCAATGGCAAATCCACAGTTCCTACTCACGGCGCCACCTACCACTGTGTTATGCAACCGCACAATAACACCACCAGGAAGGACTAATCACGACTCATCGACGCTTAGCTTTCTCACGTCCAGCTTTATACATCATGTTCATGAAAATAATTGTACAATCTATCAATTGTGCTTCAAGTCTAGAATCCAAATCCCAAAAGGAGACAAAACTTCGGAGGATTTATAATTAATCAGCAGTCTGGAAATGATTGTTAGGTCTCCCTGAACTCAAGGCCGACACGTATCTACCAAAGATGATTCCCCGTTTCAGTGATACGGCTGTGGTGGTAGCACCTGTTCGTCTGTAACGAAGCGCTTTCAAAGGTCGTTCCCGGTAAAAGAATCCCTACCGTTTTGGTTATTTCTCCACTCCGCAGTATAATCCCGATTTTGCTAATCCTCTGAGGATCCAAACCACCATACAAGGCCATTTGGTGAGCTTTTTACTGTTCGATATCGAATCCCGATCCTTACTTTCAGGCTACCTACCAAAAAAAAAAAAATAGACAAGAAAAAACTTATCCTGAACTTGGTGATACCTCATCTCTAAATACTGGATCAGAATGAGAATCCTTCTTTTTTAATAAGGCACCTCAGTTTCAGTGACGGGCGGTGAGGTTCATGGCTCGGGAGGCAATGACTCTTTCAAAGTCAGGTTTACAAACACTGTACGTGAATTTAACAGAGTTGCATAAATTCGCCGTTCACTAACTGGCTGCTTGCACATTGTCTACTGTTATGTTTTATATCCCTCATCAGCATTCTTTACACACATAGGTAAGGTAAATTTTTGTCCGAAGTAGAACATCTAATTTAGATTTTGCAGTGTACGCGTGGTCTTACTTGTAAATGAAAACCATTTGCCTATCCTTCCGGACAAACATCTCCATGACTTTGGTGTAAAAGTCCTCTTTATCTTCTTTTGAATTTAAAAGTCTCTCTGTCTCAATAGAGATTATTGCTAGGGAGGAAAGCCTTGGTCAGATTCTGCGATATGTTTTCAGTCTTTTCAAAGGCGAGAATGACCTTTCCACGGACACCGTTGTCTCCGGTGTAGTGAGCACCAGCTGAACCACTCGGTTTGAAAAAAAGCGTGTTATTTTCTGTCCCGTCATTTGAAGCAAATCATTCATCTCCGGCATCAGTCTTCTATTATTCATTACTTCCAATTTCGATTGAAAATGCAGCTTTGAGAAGTTTTTTTTAACATATTTATACAATCTGCCATTTTTGCAATCAGGGTTAAAGTAAATAGAGGCAAACGCACCAACGCGACACACTTGACTTTCTCTACTCGACTGTTTTTTTCGTTAGCATATTACCCACAATATTTTTCGTCTGTAATACGTGAAGAAGAATACCAGCAGAACGAGCCTGTGTGCTCACAAACACCTCCCTCAGTGAGGAAGACCAACAGTGGCTGCCTCATCTTTTGCTTTTTCACCGTGGTGTTTGTCAGAAGAGCAAGACTGATAGCATATTGGTCTTGCTTATCGGAGAAGAGGCTAAGCTGAGCGTAAGCGACAAGTTGAGTCGGCCCATCGCTGCCTCACTTTGCGTCTTTCCACCGTATTTGAACAGGAAAATACACAAATTCAGCGATATTGGCAATAAAAATCATTGGAATGATTTGGAATCATACAATAATAACATTTCCGTCACAGATCAGTGGACAAATATTTACAATTTTTTTTAAATCATAATTTGTTTTTTATGATGACACAGGGGAGGCACTGCCTCTCCTGCCTCCCCTGACCGCAAATCACTGCACAGCTTTTGTCTGATGGCTGACCCGGGACCCGTTACACCAACCGTAAGGGTTTACTGGAAACATTTTGGATCTCTGTGACTTTTTTAATCCGACCAAAAAGTCACAATGGCGTTTGATTTATTGGCTGACAATTAACCATGGAAAGTACTGACCTTTCCCAGAGGGTTCAGCTTCACGTCTGTTCAATTTTAGCCCGGTGAGTCACCCGAAGTGAGATGGCGAACTACGCAAATGCATACAAAAAAAAATAAAAAATCTGCTCAGCATCTGAGCGTTAGCATCATCTGGACAAGTGGTTTGATTATTTCATTTAGCTGAAAGGGTCTTGAATTCCCACTATCAATTTCCGTTAGCATCGACCTGCACTTACGCTGCTTCTTAGCTAAATTGGCTGCGATTGATAAGATGTCACTTCACTAAAAAGAGACAAAAGGGCGATATTGTTTGTTTTCTATCAGTCAGAGCTGCACCAGGGTTGGTGGATTACTCCATCTAGCATGCGTGTAGATGTTTAGTCTGTATCAACAAACCCAGCAGGTGGTTGGAGGGGGTATTTGTTTGTGGGAGAAGATAGTTTGTTGCTTTGCTGGAGCGGCT
Organism: Fistularia tabacaria; assembly: GCA_901007705.1. Taxonomy (NCBI): domain Eukaryota; kingdom Metazoa; phylum Chordata; class Actinopteri; order Syngnathiformes; family Fistulariidae; genus Fistularia; species Fistularia tabacaria. Next base: position 62,071 of record CAAKHD010005100.1, on the reverse strand, counting down.
AATTCGACCATCTGGACTATTAACACCCTACCAGAGGGACCGGTTACAGTATCAGAAGTCGCATACATGGGCGTCTATAAGCGGAGACAAAGATAGACATATGCATGCCACTTTTTGTGCTCCACTGGAGAATTGAATCAATCGGGTTGGCGAGGAATAACATCTGAACCAATCAAAGCCGGACTAATTGAAGTATGAGTTCTCATCTGGAGAGTCAGACCTCCGGTGTGATTCGGTATGTGATGAATCTGAGATTTGAAGGGGGTCCCCGTGCCGTCATATCAGACGCTTGTATTTATGACGCACGTGTCAATATGAACGCAAATAAGGAAAACAGGGACGTGAATCAGGGTTGAGAGCGTAGAATTTTCTAGCATGCAATGCCAATTACAAAAGAAATGCGTTGCTGTCACATGGGTGCATGTTAGCAAATCTGTACTTGCAGTTTATCAATCTGCAACGCATTTTGCCAGAGTAGTGCAAAAATTGTCTCATATGCACCGCTCACATTCAAGAATGGCTCCATCCGTTCGTGGGTGTATATTTTCTCTGTATACAAAGGGCGAAGAAGCGATGTGCGTTTTTTGCACTTTTCCTTGTCATCAACCAAGGTGAGCAGAACAAAAAGGACAGATGTAAATATCGACGTTATTGTGAAGCGAATGCCCGACTGTCGCACATCATATCAAGCCTGAGAAAAAATGCGAAAGTGAGGTGCTATCGTGACGAGGCAGTAAGGGGACGGGTAAGGTCATCCTGGAATAGTCGAGGTGACATTTAAGTGAGAATTGGCAGCTTAGTAAGTGAAACCACCCCAAAAACAACCATAACGGCGGCCCTTTCACTCGGAGTTCTTCCACAGTTTCCTGTTGATTAGATGATTAACAGCAATGGCTGAACATCTTGCGTCATATGAACCTGATAAAATGCGATGAAACCCGAGTTTCCATTTACCCGGAACGGGGAATTTTTTTACATTTCGGGCACCATTAATTGTTCCTATTGATATTTACTAAGGGCTCATTTATGCACAACGTCAAGTCTGCATAAGAACGGAGGCACATGTCCGTCCTGTGTGTTCATTTTCTGCAGAAACCAGAACATTTCCGTTGAGCTCGTGGACGCGTAGCCAAACGCAGTACATGGAGCAGAACCACCATGAATCATTGGGGGGCCCGTGTTGCACGGTATGCAAGAAGACAACGTGGCTTCGGTACAACCAAGGAGAAGTCTCTCTCTTTCTGTTGGAACTTGGATGTGAACTCTGCACTGCCTTCTAGTGGATGTCCTGCCGATAAAACCATGGCAACGTAAAACAGGCATGAGAAGCATGTGGGCAGTGACGTTTGCCGACTTTTTGAAACGGACGTACGCATTTTACGAACGTAACGTGAGCCCTCACCAGCCCTCAGACTCAACTGTAAATCCCGCGACGGTACATTTGCAGTGGTGCTTCAGCTACCATTACCCATGCAGAGACAAGAGGGATACACTCGTTTGGACTGGAAGAGGGGCACTCTTATGCAACCCTTGAAATTTGTCACCGTTTAAGGGTCTGGAAACACAAACTCACCAATTCACCGTAAATCCTGTCTTTGCAATTATAAATGCTATTTTGACTTAACTAGATGGAGATTTACATTTAACTGTATTATTATTGTGGTTGTAATTTGCAGAGGTGCGACATCGCAATGCACGTTATATCGTAACATTATTTATTTTTACTTCTCACACTGTAAGCACATTATGATAATTCGGTACTTTGTTCATCGCTGATAGTATATTTTGATACCACTTACATAGGAACATCTTTGGATGTAATGCAGATTTGATGCATAATAATAGTTAGTGACCAATGAGTGCAAGGAAAGGAGAGCAGAGGAGAGGAGAGGAAGCAGGGGGAGGCGGGAAACAGCATCACAACAGCGGATTTTGCGTCCCTTCCACAAGCCCAGAGCTACCAAAACAAACTGTGATTAGGCTTATCAGGGCATGATTAAATATATCAGAGCAAACCATAGAGACACATGCATAAACCATGACACAAATACAGAGAAAAAAAACATGAAGAAAACCAAATTAAAAAAAAGGACAAAAGTACTTCAGGCAAAGGCTGATCATTTCAACTAATTTTGATTTTCCAAATTCAGATGGCAGAAGTTATCATGCGTTTCATAAACGTCTTATTCGTCGGGAGATTTTCTTTTAGCTCGATCGCAGAGGGAAGTTCAAACCAATCAGCCTTTGTTCAAAGCAAATTCATTCAAGTTGCCGGTAAAATCAAAGTAAAAGCATCACATGTGACGGAGGTCATGAAGCTGGAGGGACATTAAAATGTGAACTCACATATCGAAAACTTGTTGCTGGAGTCTTTGCCAGGGAACAATTTAACGCCCCGCGATTTAAAATCTACTGATCGCTTCACTGCAAAGGAGAACAGAATACAGAAAAGAGAAGGAAAATCAGATCAGATTGGACAATTAGGAAATTAAATTTAAAAAAAAAAGAAATAAAAAGAAGGAATAGCAAAGAAATAAAAAAAAAGCAGAATCTTCTCCCTCATGATGTGGAGAGGGAAGAGTTGAAAAAAAAGGAAAAACCTAAAAAAAAAAAAAAAAGGAAAGACTGTTCCGGAGGCAAAAGTAAATTTTAAGATGGCGAGAGCCTAAGCGAGGAGCAGCGGAGTGAGAGAGAGACAAAAATAGACAGGGGGGTGGAGGAGGAGGAGGAGGCAGAGATGGGAAAATCATTTCAACAAGTGGCACCATCAGTGTTTTTCATTCAGGAAGAACCTCCCACCCCCCAAAACCCCCAACCCACCCCCTCCAAACTCAGAACCATGCATCACATGTCGAGGCGTTTCCCTGGAAACCCCCGTCGGATTCTCCACAAACGTTGATGATAAGGACTCGCAATTTTGAATAATAAAGACGAGAATGTACCCCCGTCACCCTGCCCGGCCCCCCCACGATAAATATCACCCTTTTCAGGAATTTGACATAAAACGGCAGAAGAATGGAAACTTAAACAAACAGGTATAATTTTCTCCTGGATGACAAAGTGGTCATGAAAAATCGCTTTAGTTAATGCCTGACATGTTGGACATATTAGCTTACAGGCGTCATTTTCATAATGACCTGCCTAATCCAGGGAAGGTGACAAATGGCAGATGAGTTAATGGGCACCAATTATCCTTATGCTATAGAGCAGCTGGATACACACACACACACTCACACACAAACACACACACGCACACACGCACAAACACACACACACATCAGATATATTGTTATTACTATTACTCTCATGTTGTTAGCGTTGTTAGCGTTGTTCTACTTACCGAAGCGATGCTGCTAAATATCACTGGTTTATTCACCCATGCTTTATTTATTCATTTCTTTATTTTTTCTTGATTTTTATAGTTTTATCTATCCATCCATCTATTTATTTATCTATTTATTTTTTTATATTACAGCGTCATCCCCGACTGTGGGACTGCGCCGAGGCAGGAGCCGAAAGAAACCCCATTTATTCATTCATTTATAAATCCGTTCCTTCGATCATTCATTCATTCGTTCAGCCTTCCACAAAGTGCAGGTGAAATACAGTCATTCGTTCATTTATTCATTCATTCAGATTTGAGATCATACTCTCAAAATGTCGGGGTCATGTTCTTCCAACCCACATATTGTGCCGCCTGTAAAATATCAAATGAAGCCTTTATCTTCAGATTTCATTTATCCCTTTGGAGAGCTGTAATCCTTCCTCCCTTTCATCGGAGGGAATATGGACTCTCACAAAAAACCCCAAATGACAATGGACAGTTGTATTTATTAGAAAGGTTCCTTTGGTATGCTTGTGTGCATGCATGTCTCATTCACTGGCCGTAGTTAATGCATTTTTGGCACTGATACTCTCATGACCCCGATTTCTAACATAGGCGATGCAAGGTTAACGCCGGAGGCCATTATTTTTAACATTTCGCTTTCCTCTAATGGACAGAGCGCTCCTACTGCCCGACCCAAGTCAACCATAAAACTGAGTTGTGCATCCGCAAACCTTAAAAAGGGACCTATTATGCTAATTCCACGCTCTCTATTTTGTCTTGGGGCTCCACCAGAGTAGTTGTGCATTATTCACAGCTTCAAAAGACCCCTTTTTGTATTTTAAACTAACCTTTTATGCATCTGGCAGATCATCCAATTTAGGCTGTATTTGAGGGCCGCGGATCCGCAGACGACGGTTTCAGAAGACTTGAGGTGAGAAAAACCTGCTTTGACAGGCCGAGGAACGCAAGGCGACGCCCTCCTTGAATTCACTGCGGAAAAATGGCACCGGGGTGCTGGGAGGACGTGACCCTTGACCCCGCAGTGGACGTCCTGGATCAGGTGACCCACTCAGGGGATTTCTAAGATTTTGTAGAGCTGCTTTATGTTTCCTCGGGAATATGCTAATTTCAGATTCTGGGAGTATATTCATTTTTTACTTGCTTACTCATACATTCACTCATTATTTCATTCATTCATTCGATTCCATTTATCCTGCAGTCACAGTCACTGGAGACTCCATACATAAAGCCCCCCTGTCGGATTTTAACCACCACCCTACTTGTTTATCTTTGAAAAAAAAAAAATTAAAAAAGACAACTTAATATAACTCCAACAAAAATGAAATGTTCAGCTTTCTTGACGCTGATGCTAAAAAAAACAAGGTCAGGCAAAAGTTTTTTTCTCCCACCAAAGTCTCTAGAAGTTTCACAAGAAAGAAACAAGAAGAAATAAAATAAAATAAAACATTATAATAAAAAAAGGAATAAAAAAAAATGGCTGCAACTTTTTTTCTCTTTAATAATTGATTTTGAGGCTGTGTGTGACTCACATCTCCCGCTGACTCATATTGTGTGATGATAACGTGCACCACTGATGTGCACATGGAAACAGAGCCATGGACACTGGCAAACCAACAAATTCTGCACTTCTAATGTTACAAGGAGTGAAGCACATATACATTTTTATGTTAAACAGTATACATATGTCTATGTAATTCACTCTTTGTAATATGAAAAAGTGCAGTTGGTTTGCTAGTATATATATACACACACACACACACACACATACATGTATATGTATGTATATGATCTGAAATGACATTCTTACATGATATGATGCTATATTATGTTATTCTATATCTTACATCATTTTATATTATATCATATTTAATTATATAATATGATCCGACAGCAGCAATTATTATCAATAATTCACAGTCATAAAGCAAATCCATCCAAAACTGAATGGCATAATCCCGATTCATAGAAAATACCATGTTTAAATGAAGAGGCTAAAAAGGGGCACGTTTTGAATGAGTCCATAATTATATCACTGCCTTGAGATTTAACTCACATTTGAAAAAGGCCGCATTGTTGGATTTCGCAAACATTTATCAACTGACTGTTTATTATTGTCACCAGGGGAATTGTGATCGAGATCAAAGTCTTACATTTTTCATTTTTCAAGCCAATTTAGGGGAATACGGGCCAAAAATAGCTTAGAGTCCAAATATGTTTTGCCTGCGCAAATTCATTCACGATATTAATCCCCTGCTAATGTGCATCATAAAACCTGTCCGTTGTGAATATGCATCAAAGTTAAATATTCCCATGCTAATATTCTAGCCCTAAAACAGCATCGGAATCGCAAACAGCATATGGAAGGGAGACCTCAGCGTACTACGGCATATTTATGACATTTTAACATGCATATTCAACGTAACAATATTGAGTAATTAACTTGCTGCCGGAGAAAAAAAAAATAAATAAAAAAAAAAAATATATATATATATATATTTGAAGGAGATAAATGTGTTCCTGACCTGGATATTTAACAGTAAGGTAGAAGTCGCACATGAAATACCTACTTCAATTATACACACTGAACCACATTAAAGAGGAAACACGTGTCCTGGAGTGTAATAGGAGCTTTTTTACTTTGCTTACTAATAGACCAAAGGAAAATATATCAAAAGCTACCTGGTACCCGAGGCTGGAAACACATCAGTGACTCACTTATTTAAGTCCCACTTGCTTGTTAACCAAAATGCTATCAAGATTTTTACTCTTCTTTTTGTTTTTTTTTTACGATTGCGGTGTGCCAAGGTATTCTCCGAGGAGGTGATTTAAGCTGACAGGCATCACGCATGATTGAACTTGCGAGCCTTTGGCGAGATGCCCCTCACTGGTGTTTTAATATGCCGACATGAGGAAAAGCAAATAATGGTCGCTGCGTTTGAAAAAAAAAAATAAATAAAGAGAAAAAAAAAGTAAATAAACAAACTTGATCTAAATGGATAGATGGCTGAAACACAACATGGGAATAACAAAAAAAAAAAGTGCATGTTGTGGTCAGATTTGTCGGGTTTTAGACACTAAACTTGAAATTCGACAGGACATTAAAATTAATAAAATATCAGGAAATTGAAAAAAAGAGGGTCCATGACAAGGGGCCTTTCAGAATTCACAGAAATGTCAGTGAGTGAGTGACTGGCTGTATGTCTCTAGATGACGGCTGAGGGAGAGAGTGAATAATTGCACGCCTGTATGACGTGTAATTGAGATGCATGTGTGTTGTCTATACATGCAGCCGTGTAATCGTCTCGCAACCCGTCCAGGATGAGCTCCGCCTTTGCCCAATGACAGCTAGTTTAGGCTAAAGCCTCCCCCTTGCTAGTCATAGGTTAAGCTCTGTATTGTATCCAGGCAGAGAGAACTGATTGAAAAATGGGTGACTTGTAGTGCGCCGTCCTCTGTGTCCAAGTCCCCTCTTCCTACCTTGCAGTTAATCGCATTTTAAAAATACGCCGGAGGTGAGTGCTATCAGCGGGCGTGGGTGTTTACCGGCGGCGTGCACATCCTGCACATCTGATGAGCTAATCTGCAGCGGCGGGCCGGCAATCAAGCGGCATCGTCAGACCTTCCTTCCACGCGGGTTTACCGGATTCATTCGACAAACGTTCACCGGCAGGGATGCAGGGACTCCGCAAACAAAGCCGGCACTGCTGAAATGCAAACTCCTCAAATGAAATTATACATTTCAGAGCGGCAGTTCATAGATTTATGGGGTCACGGGAGCCCCCGAGGCCCGCGGTGTCTCTCGGTTTGACTAATGATTCTTGCACCGAAGCTGACAAGGAAAAGGACTTGCAGATTTATGTACACGCAGGCGAAATGATGTATTTCACATGTGCTAAATGCATTCTTTTTTTCTTTTTTTTTTCCTTGGCTGTAATTATCCAGATCTATACGTTTGATCACGTGTCGCGTCGAGGCGTGATGGGAGTCGCCGGCTCTCAATGGTACACCGCGCAGTCAACAAAGTCCTATACATCACCTCGATCACTGCTCAACGCTGACTAATGTTTGTGTGCCAGTGGTTGACTGGTGTTTCTTTTGTACTGCCTGAATTATTTGGTTGCCATGGCACTGACTGACTGATCATGCCGTCAGTTGTTCATTAAGGACCAATCACAGCCCTGCAGACACAGAAACTCATGAATAGGTAATGAAGAGAGATGATGGAAGGATGTGATTGGTAGGCTGTGCCGTAGGGAAGGAGATTGATTCTTCATATCTGACACGCGAATTGACGAAGTGCAGGCAAAAAGACACACACACACACAAAAAAAAATATAAAATAAAAAATAATCCCTCCATGTCTGCTCCTCCCTTCCAGGAACAATATTCGACTTTCTTTTGCATTCGGGCAGCACAAAAAACAACTCTTCGCCCTCACGTACGACCACTGACTTTTTCATTCACACGTCATATGTAGAGACATACAACCATTCCAACTTTCATTCACAGATAATTTGGAGGCATATAAACATTCAGCCCCTCAATTTCATGTTACATCGCGACGCAGGACCGTTCGCTCTTCTTCTCAGGTCTTGAAAATTTAGGATCTCCAATGAACTCCGTACAGAAAGGCTCCCTGTCGGAATCAAACTCGGGTCCTTCTGGCAGAGGCAGAAGCGCCAACTGTTGTACTACTGTTCTGCCGGTTAAAGCATTTGATTAAAAAAAAAAAAAAAAAAAAAAAAAAAAAAAGGGGGGAAAAGGAAAAAAAAAATTAAGGGGAATTTTTGTTTTAATAGGGGAATTTTTGTGTGTT
>CAAKHD010005100.1:19087-40722 GCA_901007705.1 Fistularia tabacaria | reverse complement strand
GAAGGAAAAAAAAAAAAAAAAAAAAAAAAAAAAAAAAATGAAAGTGAAAGTCTCGAGAGACAAAAAAAAAGTAATAAAATGTAAAAAAAAAAAAAAACAAGTTGAAAATGTAGTAATATATATGTCTGTGTGTGTGTGTGTGTGTGTAAAGACAGACAAACAGATAAATGAAGAAGAACATGAATAAATGGCTAAATAAAAAACACAATTAGAAAAATCAAAAGGATAAGAAACAATTAAAAAAAATAAACAAATGGAAAAACAAACTAAAAAATAGATAATTAAATACATGAAAGCAAAGCGCAGTTGTTGAAAAAGGAAGTGAAGCCACGTAATTTACTTTGTTTAACGCGGTTTACTGCACGATAATTTGTACCTTAATTCATCATCTTGAAGTAGTTTCAGCAACAGGCATTTTTATCACAGCAAGTCATCTCATCTCGTTACCTCTTGTTTAATTTATCATTAAAACTTTTTTCCTTTTTAAAACTATGATCCATTTTACTGCAGAAGGCGTTAATGAGGTCATTGTTACCAGATTACATGTTATTTGTTCGCTGAGACGAAAAACATCATTATACACTTTTGTCCTCTGGAAAACTTGCATTTGTACATAGCCGTTTTTTTTTATTTTTTTTTTTAATCTCCCCATTTCAGTCAGAGTCAACTTCATCTTTCTAGCAGTTCCTCTAAACATCCATTGGCTTTTTCATGTCACATGCCCCCCCCCCACCCCTTGTGTTTTCTCTGATGTGACTTTCTGCGTTCGTTTCTCAGGCCTCGGCATGCCGTCACAAAACGTCCACAATGCACTGCATTGATGGGATTATTTTATTGTTCTTTCTTTTATTTCTATTAAACCTCTTGACAGTCCTCAGGTCACATTAGTGTTTGCACCAGTACAAAAAAAAAAGGAAAAAAAAAAAAGGGGTAATAACTGTTCCATACAACGGCGGTAAGAGGTTCCAGTGAATAATGCATCGTGTTGGATGTTCACACTTAAATCTAGCACCGTCGCCCTTCCCACCCGACAATGATACTCAAATTGAGGTGAAATGAGGGAACGGCATGATGGAAAATACAAATTTAGAACCAAAATCAAACTGAAAATGTATTTCTAATTGAGAAGGATATTCACGAGACCACAGCTGTCGTTTCGAGAAGCTAGCGTTTCTCCGGGCGGAAGCGATCTCAGCCGCTTGAAAATAATCACCGCGTTCCTTCTGGAAACGTATTTCAGAGGCGTCTCTGAATGTGCTGCCCCGCTAGAAAAAAGCCCCCCAACCCGTGTCTATTTTTAACCACAGAAATTTCAGTTTGCACGGAACAGATCTAGACAGTTAGGGCTCGACGCGAACGCGGCGCAGCGCCCCGGCGAAATTCCCAAATAAACCGCCGACGATGCGACATCGTCGTGGTAACCGCCAGACATCCGCGCGTCCGGGGAGAATTTTAGTTCACGAACAAGGCGCGGGTAGATTTAACTACTTCTAGCGTCGTCGTAGCAGAGCAGGAAATAACATCAATAGTTAAGATTAAAGAAGACGAGAAATAAAAACATGTCGCCGCCGTATCCGGGACAGGAGCGCGGAAACCCGGGCAACGTGATCTAATCAGTGAAAGTCTTGAGAGACAACAGAAACCATACATCAGTGGATAACGTGGATAAAAGAGCTACAATACTCAAGTTTTGTGATTACATGCGTGTGCACATGGATTTTTGATTTTGTGTGTGTGTGTGTGTGTGTGTGTGTGTGTGTGTGTGTGTGTGTGTGTGAGACTCTTCATTAGACGGTAGGGGAATGCTACTTAATCAGGCAATCTGTCTTAATAGCCTCCTCTAATTAAGACAGGTGGGACCTGCCACACAACTATGCCGGTGAAAAAAAAAAAACAAAACATACTCCCGCGCACGGCGCCGGCGCTAATTCACACACACACACGTGTGGGGGGGGTGAGAGTGTATGTGTGAGTCGGTGCACGCGTCGAGTGTTGGCTCGGCGGTACTGGCATCAATCAGTTTACCGAGACAGCCCGGCCCGGCGTGTGTTTGTATGCACTTGTTTGTGTGAGAGCGCCCGCTGTGTCGCTCCCCATCAATCTCAAGTGGGCAGAGGGTAATCAGTGTTCACAGCAGGACCCTGGACTGTCTCTCCCTCCTCCTCCTTTATCTTATCTAACCCCCCCCTCCCCCCGTTCTCACCTGCTCATTGAGCAGCGAGGTGTATTTAAACGGAGCGCTCACTTCAGGGGCTAAAATTTAACATAAGGTGTGCAACTGCGAGGCCAGAAATGTAAAAAAAAATGAAATAAAAAATCTGCGGTCATTAGTATAGCCGTCATCTTTTTTAGGTGTTTTGGTTTTTCTCTTCTCACAAAGTAACCGTATCCTGAACGGGCGACGCGCTTCTGGACCGGCTGCCCTTCGGCGCCGCGGCGGAGAGGCGGGGATGCGTTCAATCCGCACGTCCGAAGAAACGCCGGACAGAGATTCGACGTCGCCAGCGGCCGACCTCACACCCGCACCCGCACCCGCTGATCCGTGCTGGGACATGGATCACATACATTTCAGGTGGGAAGGTGAACAACGGCTTTAAGGAAATGGAAATGAACGCCAACCACCATATCTTTTTGAGACGGGGGGAAAAAGAAAATACAGATGTCTTGCAAATTTAACCAGCACCTCTTCAGCCTGCTGGAAAACATGACCCCCGCTCTGCTTCACTGGCACGATAAATGGAGTGACAGCTTCATTCATTCACTCATTATCTATTCTGTCGATCCTCCACCCAGGGCGTCAGGGCGTGCTGGAGTCTATCCCGCATGTGATTGGTTGAGAAGCGGGGTTCACTCTGTCACTCACGCGGCATATAGAGAGGTACAACCGCTCGCCCAAAACACACATATACTACTACACAATACCGCACCAGTTAGTCACTCTAGGTAGCTACTGTGTATAGTTATTCAATTATGCACTATTTAATTTCCATTTCATCTGTATAGTTTGTATATTATGTCCATTGTTTTTTCTTCCTTTAGTTTTTATCACATTTAATGCATATATCTGTCTTGATAATATGTATATAGTAGTCAATCGGTAGATCACTGGTATGTCACTGACATAATGCACCATGTCTGACTGTTAATTTATTTAATTTATTTATTCTATCTGCACCTGCTGCTTTTTTTTTTTTTTGCACTGCTGGTTCTATGCATAACTGCCTTTTGTTGCCCTGTATTTGTACAGCGTAATGACAATAAAGTTGAATCTAATCTAATCTGGAAAAAAAAATAGATAACGCTGTACCGGGATCAATGCCAAGACAGATTTACACACCCAGAACAGGCCCATCTGCGCCCTCCACACAACCAGGAACGATCCAGCACCAGAACCAGCTCCCCGGTAACTTCCACATGAGCCTCGATCCATGTGATCCAACACCGCTTTGTCCGGCTCCACTTTTTCACATTCCTATCCAGGTAAATCCCGAAAAGTTGCTCCTTTGTCCCGAAACGAACGACACCGCCATTAGCATAGCAACCCCCTTCGACCGAGTTTCTGCCGATCGGCTCTTCCATTTACGTGACAAGCTGCCAAAACCTAGACCCGCCCACAACCCCGGCACTTTAAGCGGGAAACTCCCCACAGGTCACTGGTGAAGAAACTCGAGTCCAGTTGCCACGACAAGAAGATTTCGACAAGAATTCACCGTGACCTGGATGACTGAGGACCTCCACAGAGATAAACATAGCCACTCACTCCTTCAGTCACAAATAACAGCAAGAGAAACACCCATTATCTCTGTCATTGACACGTCATAGCGCGGCCATTCACTGGATCCGTCTGTGGAGGCTGTCAGTCACCCAGGTCGCGGAGGATTCTTCTCGAAATCTTCTGGTTTTGGTAAATGGACATGAATTTCTTCACTCGAGGACGTTTCCCGCCTCATCCGTCAGGCTTCTTCAGTTCTGAACATCGGGTTTTACATGATGGGAGGTGAAACGTCATCAAGTGAAGAAATTCAAGTCCAGTTGCCACGACAGGAGGATTTCGACAAGAACTCACTCCATCCTTTACACATATCCAGACCTTCTCGCTGTGAGGCGGAAGCACTAACCACTGCAGCGCCGTGCCGCCCTTTATTGAACACTTTATTTTGAATACTGATCACACCGGTCTCGCTCTCACTCAAACGCGTCTTGTAAGTTTGATTGAATGCAGATTGAGAAGACATTCAATCTTGCAGATTGAATGTCTTCTCTCCCCTCGATCGTCCGGGTTGGAACACGGAACTGCGTTCACCGAAAAAAACAAAACAAAAACAAACCTTCACTCTTCCCAGAGGTCATCGCTACATTGTGATTCAGCGAGGCTCTCCGCCTCTCCCGAAACCCGCCTTTCCCTTTTTTTTTTATTTTATTTTTATTTGTGCCTTACCTGATTACTGTAGCCCCGGCAATCAGAGCTGAGAAGGAGGAAGGACGCCGGGAGGAAGAGGGGGCAGGAGACAGCGAGGTAGCTGATGTTAGTACTTTTTTATTTTATTATGACGTCAGCACATTGGTGGCCGGCTACCCAGTACATTTTCACACCCCGGGTGCTAACACACAAGGACAATGTAAAAGAATAAATATATTTAAAAAATGTAATGATGGCAAACTGGCCAAAGGGCATGTCAGACTTCCGGTGTTTGTAAAGTTGTATCAAATGTACAATGTTTTTATCTATAATTAGTGTCCTACAACTAGACTGACTGGGAATCTTGCTGGGCTTAATGTTTCAAAGACAATACAACTCATCATGTCTGCATTTTCAATCTACGTATTTATGTATTTTTGCCCTTTAATATGTATTTATATATGTACGTTTTTATTTATTTATTGACTCACCCTTTTATTTATTCAATTATTTTTACTTTCACTTCAGTTGTACTGTTTTAACCTTGTGTATTCACTCCTGGATTATTGTCAAATGTGTTCAAATTGCTTTGTTTTTTGTTTTACTGTTAGAATATTCTAATAATAATAATAATTATCTATCTATCTATCTATCTATCTATCTATCTATCTATCTATCTATCTATCTATCTATCTATCTATCTATCTATCTATCTTTCTATATATAAATACCATTGTGAGCATAATTCATAATTAATAATAATTCATATAATCCCCATAATACTACATGAAAATCAGAGTAAAATATGACAATGATACAATATTTATTTTTATCATTATTATTATCATTATAATCCATCCAGCCAGCCATTGTCAGACGCTTATCCTACTCTGGTTCGCGGGGGATGCTGGGGATATTTCCAGCAGCCATCGGGCGAGAGGCGGGGTACACCCTGGCATTGCCGCCAGACGATCGCAGGGCCACATACCATTCACTCTCTCATTCGCGGCAATTTTCCCAAACTTCCAATGGACCCGATACATGTTTTTGAACTGTGGGAGGAAACCGGAGAACCCGGAGGAAACCCGGATGGACACACGGGGAGAACAAGCGAACTCCACACAGAAAGGTTTCCCCGTTGGAATCGAACCAGGATCCTTCGTGAGGCTGAAGCACAAATAGAACTACTGTGCCATTATTATTATTATTATTATTATTATTAGTAGTAGTAGTAGTAGTAGTATTGTTATTGTTATTGTTATTATTATTATTATTATTATTATTATTATTATTATTATTATTATTATTATTATTATTATTATTATTATTATTATTATTATTTATCCGAAAACAATAATAATGAGGATTATGATGATGATATATGTTTGAATAATTCTATTTATTAATTTAACTTCACTTAGGTTGGGTGAGACTACAGCAGTTCCCCTCCTGTGCGGCTGTCTATGATCGCCCTCCTTTATGATGTTTGTGCATCAGTCATCATCAGCGCCGCCCGTCCCCGCTGTTTCTTCCAGATCACCTTCCTTCCTGCCCTCCAGAGCATCGACCTTTATCACATCACGTAATCAGTTAAGCTTTCTCCAAGTCAGTGTCAATTGATCTGTGCTGATAATTTTGAATTTCGGAATAGTTCTTGTCCAACGTGAGTTTTCCGTGAACCCGATGCTCAGACGGAGATATTCAAAGACTCCAAAAATAATGTTACTACTTATCCTAGGCCGAATCCCAATGCTACTGTCTTAGCCTCGAGCCGCAACCTGGTGGGACATCTCCTGCGCATGAGAGCGTGCAGAACATCCCGGTCGTAATCCCAACCCTCCCCGGAAAAAAAAGAAAAAAAAACAACGTGGCAGGGGTCATAGAGGGATTACGAACGGCGGTCGAACCCGGGAAGAACCACGTGGTTTTTACCCTGCGTTCTCGCCCCGGAGTCCTGGAAATCAATGATTTGCAAACCGTTTTGCGGTGAATTACAAGAAGGAGAGAATCAAACAATTATAAGACAGCCAGGACTCGGCGCGGTGATACGATTTAACACTCAGCCTGAAAAATTGAAAAACTTTAAAGATGCCTTAAACTGTTTGAGAGGCGCTGACCTTTTATTCTTCTGTCACAGTGAGATAAGTCATTTGATTTTTGTTTGCGTAAACACTATCATCTAATCGCAGACTAATCTAATTAGAAACCCTACTTTGATTCTACAAGCAATTAAATCAAGCTGTTTTGTTGCATATCGCAAGAGGATTTATCTTAACGCACTTTTTTTTAAAAAAGAATATTGCATAATCTCCCTTGATTAAATCGTTCGTCACGTGTATCGTCAACCCTCCCGAGGGGCGACAGAAATGGATCCATAACCCGTTGTGATAAGTGACGGTGTAACGGCTGAAGTTAGAAGAAACAAGTTTTTAACAAATTGAAAAACAAACAAAAAAACATGACGGTGGTCCGAATATCCCCGAGCAGAACGGCGTGGGAGGGTCAGCGGGGACGAGCTCGCCGGGCATATGGTGTTTACATTTCCACCGTGACGTGACTCACGGCGAAAATGTTGCAATCCGTCGGAACAAAAAGGAAAAAAAAAAGAGAAACGTCCCGGGGAGGAAGTTCAACCCGAAGCGAGGCGCGTCCATCTCGACGTTCCCTCAACCCGCCTTCTGATATTCACCTCCATCTGCCTTTTTATTCTCCTACAACCTTGTTTTCTTCCCTGATGGCTTTTCTCTTCCATTTCCTCTCCGCCCGCTCCATTACCACCACCCCCTCTTCCTTTTCCTCCGTGCACCTCCTGCCTACCTCGGCGTCTTACCTCTCATCTCCCAACCCCCCTCGTCTCTCCTGGCTGCGCTTGTCACCTCAATTGCCCTTTCCGCTCTTCTATTTTATACTCATTCCCTCCTTGTCTCCTGTCCTTTTGCCTCCCTCGCCTTCTTTTCGCGTGACCTGGTCGCGGCTCCCTAAAACACAAAGGTCTCTAACTAGCTTTCCTCTTTCTATTTCGGGTCTGAGCATAAGTAGGGAGGGTTGGGGGAGGGCGGATTCCAAAAATGTATCGGTTGATTATCCCACCCCGCCATGCATTTCCATAGACGCGCCGAGACAATGCATTTGTGAAAAAAATTGGATTTTAAAATAGCTGCTGCCGGTGTGACGGTCAGCTCTGTAACAGATCCGTAGGAAACGGGCTGATGAACCTGTTTGCATGCAGCCCGCGGGGCTCACCTGGCCGGGCGAACCCAGCCGGTAATGGATTCCCCCCCAGGACTCCTGATCTGATTTGATGGCAATTGCGGGAGTAAAACACAATAACGGAAACTCTTCGTAGCCGCCGCGGCGTCCTGGCGTGACGCCGATGCAACGACGAAGTGCATCAGCCGGTGATGTAGCTAAATGGCTAAAAGGTGACGTAAAGCCGTTTCCAATTCCAGAATACCCAAAAACTTTTTTCTTTTTAATTCTTTGAAACTAGTCTCGATCTGCAAACGAATGGAGCGCAAGCTTCCCAATGGGAAGCCCTCTTTCCAGTGTGCTACGGCTCCTCGCTTACATTTCCGAGTTTCCGGTGTCACGGCAACATGTTTACGGGAGAATCTCGGCCGAAAATGCTTCGCTAACCGATTCGAAATTTCCAATTGAAATCAATGTAAATCCCATCGATCCGTTCGCCAGAACCAACGAACATATTGCACTCTTTGGAAACTTTTTTATGGGTTTGTTTTGGGTAAAAGTACAGAAAGGAATTAAAGATAACCTTCATCATTGCTGCATTTCAGCTGTTCTCTCTCCTCTTGCCAGTGCTTGGACTCGGAGTTTCCTTCGCTAAATCAGCAAAAGTAAAGCCTTCTCGCATATGACACCCTCGCTAAAGCTATCTCAAGCAAGCTGTCTTTCATTAATCCGAACTAACAATAACTTTGCTTCGTTAACATAGTCATCCCTGTAGCCACATCTTTAGCACATTCTTGTTCTTCAGGATCATGCAGATGGCTGACTTAGTAGTGCTTGGCGAGATCTGTAACACAAACGCCACTCTCACGTTTAGCTATTATTTCCTTCTTCAGATCGACTGTAAATCTTAACTTCTTCTTAACAGCACTATCACAAGAGCCATTATGAGAGCTTACTTGCTGACAAAACACAAAAAGTAGTATAATAGGGGAGAACAAACGACGAACGATGTCACCAACAAGGAGTGCCACGCACAACTGCCACAACGCGCAAAGAACGTGAGTTTGTGTGCTTGTTTGTTCGAGCGCTGAGAAAACGCTGATAGGCTGCCTTATTCATAATCGGGCGTTCGAAAGCCGAGGTTCTACTGTATCCCTTTGACTCGATGCTAACAACCGCCATCAAAAACGATCACGTGTCGATACCAACTTGAACGCGTCCACATTAACTCTCCGCTCAAACGACGGACGGTTTATCCACGGCATCGTCCGAGCCTTGGCTGCATCAGGTCATCTTGGTGCCTGGACTGGTTTTGCAGAAGCCGACATGCATTTTCCGCTGCCACCTTTCTCAGTTTCACGAGCGTCGATTCATTCTCTTGTGTTATCGCCGAATTTAAGGGAAAAACTTTGGCTCGTGTGTGTCAAACGAAACTATATAAAATCTATCTTGCACATAAAAACTCGTTGTGTGTCGTAGCAGATGTCCCGGACAAACCGACCGGGTCCACTGCTGATCTTAAACCACAGGGCAATCTGGAAGATTATGAACACAGTCTTTATGTGAAATGCTGTTAGAACACTGTAGTTTCCCATTGTGGATATTAAACATTATATCAATCTGTCTTTTACGAACACGGTCTTATCTGCACAATGCAGGGGAGAAAGAGAGAGAGAGAAAAAAAAAAAGGTAATCAAGAAATCCAGTTTTGCAAGCTTAAGGAAGAATGGAAAAAAAATGCAATAAGAAAACTTAAAAAAGATAAATAAATATACAATTTAATATATATGTACAGTATAAATATGAATATATTATATTTTATAATATATATCATATTATATATCTATGAAAAAGATGTAGTATATAGTTTCAGACAGGACTTTTTTTTTTCTTTAAATGTGTTTTCCAGCACAATATCCAGTGACTTTTGCTTGGCGGCTGTAATAACCCTTTGTTTGAAACCCAATATTGCGTTAGTGCTGCAGATGCAGATTGGGAGGCCTGTAACCAGGCAGGCACAGATAGCCCCGTCTCATTGTTTACTTGCAAGACATTTTCCGTATATCTTTGGAAATAATCTCGGCGGGCGTCGTGTAAGAATCTGCGCCGGGGTTTGTGCTCAAGGTCGTAGTTTCTGAACGATTCTTCATCCTGCGCGTCGCCGTCGCGTAGCATCGCTTCGCAATCCGAAGATAAATAACTGCTAGTTGATCAGAGAAGAAAAGCATGACATTCCAGACCTTCAAAACAAACGTAGAAGCTTCTGGTTCAACGCGACACTCAGCAGCATACTATATTAGAAGCTTTTACTTTTTTCATGGTAATAAATGGTGTGTGTGTGTGTCACTGCTGTTCAAGTGGCTCTCCCTGTCTGCACCGAACTCCGAGTTGTTCCCGATGGCCTAGATAGTGGCTTCTATGGTGGCTCTGCCGCCGTCGTGTATGAGCGTGTCTGTGTGAATGCGACGCATCCAGTGTAAAGGGCTTTGAAACCGCGAGGTGCGAAAGCGATCTTTAAGTCGAGACCATTTACTTTCTAGAGGCAAGAGATCAGTTCGACAAATGCATTTTCCCCTGCAGAGGCTGAAAATACAAAGCCGCGCCAGAGATACCCGACGCGCACAGAAAGGATGACAAACTTTTTCGAGTCCCCTCCAGGCATGTGTCGGGAAATTAAAAGTCAAAATTACCTAATTAAAATCCCTAAATGAAATCGCACTCGTCCCTTATCGAAAAAACGCGGGATTTAATAACATGCAAATATCGGTTGCAGCAGAGCCTTCGGGCGACAAGTTCAGACTTGTTTACAGGTCCTCGACTGGCTCCACATCGGTTGCGTTGTCACAAGTCCCGCTCCTCGGAGTAAACGTTTAACTCCCGGTGAGCACGGAGAAAACCCGCCCTTTTAAATGTGAAGTTTTTGGTTTTATTCCTTTGTTTCTTCATGCATTACCTTCCCATGTCCTTGTTTCACCTTCTTTGGTGGGGATCAGTGGTCAAACCCGAGGGGGAATTTCTGTGTTACCCTTCTGTTATTTTTCTGAAACAGGACTGAAGCGGAACGCGCTTGCACGCTCTCGGTGTGAAACCCCGACCCTTTGTGGTTCCCTAGCAACCCACCGAACCCTTAAGGATTATGAAGGAATTTCCTTTCAGAGAACGTCACCCCCGCTTGTCATAACTTATCGTTATCTTTACGTGACAAAGCATCAGCTGAGCCGGTGACACAGCTGATGGAGGATGTCATCAGCTGCGCCAGCGAATGAGTCAGTGACAAACACACACACAGACACAGACACACACACACACACACGTAGGGGCTAGCTTAAAACGGCATGCAGATTTTTGAGGCTGAAGTTACTAAATCTGCACCGAATTACTGTCGCGTCAGTGATGAGACGCGGCCCCCTATACACTCTCATCCCGCGCTTGATAATTCATTTTACATTTGTTTCTTTCCAAGATTGCCAAGTGAGGCACGGCCTCTCCTGCCTCCCCTGACTGCACCTCACTCTCTGTGTACTGCCGTATGACTGTAGACCCGATTTAACCATCAGGGTTGACCAGAAAAAGGTGCATCGGACGCCATTTGAGCACCTCCCGCCATAGGTTGGAAAGAAACCTACCCCGACAAGAACTTCCATTCACAAAATAGAAAAACTTAATTCCCCAAACAATTAAGTTGTGGAATTCATTATCAGGTGGTGGCTCGCATGGCAATTCCAAGCTATAGGCGTGATGCTAAAATAAGTGAAGGCAGATAGAGTGGAAGGGCTGTGTCTCAGTTGGTGAAGCGGGTGCCCCTCCAATCGGAAGGTTGGCGGTTCCATTCCCAGCTTCTGCATGTGACAGTGTCCTCGGGCAAGACACTGAACCCCAAAGTTAGTCGTGCTGGCCTGGTCTGCACCTTTGGGTGACAGCTCTGCCACCGGAGGGTGTGAACGGATGCGTCTATCTAGTGTAAAGCACTCTGAAGCACTTATTCCAGCTCACATAGCATCGTCTGTAACGTATCGACATCCTCACGTAATCCACCTTCAAATCCCACCTGAACTCCACAAAGCAGTAAATCACAACAAACCGATGCCTCAAATCACCATATAGAGCCGGGTGCAGGGAAGACTTATCGTGCAGCGTCAAAATGGAAAATAAATAAATAAACAAGAAAAGGAACTTTAGCATCTGACAGATTGAGGTCCTGCTCTCTTCTCAGAAACGGAACAACAGAAACACATGTTATTTAGCCGTGTAAGTCGCCAAATTAAAGGTCTTGAGCAAGCCCGGGAAAGGGACGAATGGAGTGTGTTGCAAATACCCCGACAGCGGTTGCATTCGCCTTAACTGAATCCGAAAAGAAATGGTTTGACATGAAACCGGTTGCCGAGAACCATTTCGCCGAATAACGGGGATCCATTTCTGCAAGTGGACACTCAACGCTAACTGACGATGTGGACGTGTGATGGATCCAGCTCGGAATTTGTCGCCCGTATTCCACTTGCAGTTCCAACAAATTTAAAAAATGCCCTTTGACCCGTCTCCTTGACAGTGTCCATTTAAGCATCTGCAGAAATATCAATCTTTTCATCCGTTTATTCTGAGAGTCGCTTTACACTAGAAAGCATTCACCCATTCCGATAGCAGGAGAGCTAACATGCTAGGATGTAAACCAGGCCATCTGGAGCAACTCAGGGTTTAGCTTCTTCTCTACCAACTGAGCTGAAGCAGCCCTGAATAACCGTCAAATGTCCCGTTATGATGTGACTCAGGGTACTTGGTCACTTGGATTTGAGGTAGATTATTCAGGCCAAATGTTCGAAAAAAAAGGAAAGAAAATGGGGAAAAGAAGAAAAAGAAAAAAAATCATAGCCTCTAAAAATAAATCGTACTCAAGCAGGGGATTGGAAAATGACAGGCAATGAATACCCCAGGCCAGCATTACCATAAATTTGGTGATGTGTTGTCAAGTAGGTACAACTTAGGTCAATAAACAGCGGGCTATTTCCTGCACTCATGGAGATGCCGGACAGAAAAATAAAAAGATGGATGGAACGAAGGATGGATGAATAGATGGACAAATAAACGGACAGATGTGTTGATGGATGGATAGATGGATGGATGGATGGATGGATGGATGGATAGATGGATGGATGGATGGATGGATGGATGGATGGATGGATGGATGGATGGATGGATGGATGGATGGATGGATGGAGGGATGAGCAGGTAGCTAGGTAATAGGTTGATCGATACAGAAAAAGTAAAATAAAAAAAGATAGCATAATAGAGGAATTGATGGACGAATTAACAGACATACTGATGGATGATGGATGGATGGACGGATGAATTGATAAGCAGGTAGGTACGGAGGTGGGTGTAGAGGTAGAGAGATAGAAAAAGTAAAATAAAAAGATGGAAATATAGCAGGATGAACAGACAAATAGGTTGACTGGTGGATGGGTGGAGTAGCTAGGTATTGGGTGGATCGAAAGAATACACATAAAATAAAAAGATGGATGTGCAGCAGAATGGAAGAAAGGAAGGATGAATAAACAGAGAGATGGTGACAGATGGATGATTGGATAAATAGGTTGGCAGGTGTTAGATAGATAAATAGATAGATAGATAGATAGATAGATAGATAGATAGATAGATAGATAGATAGATCGATAGATAGATAGATAGATAGATAGATAGATAGATAGATAGATAGATAGATAGATAGAAGGAAAAAAATGGATATAGAGCGGGATGAAGGAACCGATGGACGGATTAATCGACAAATATGTTGACAGACCAATGGATGGATGGATTAATGGAAAAATGGATAGATAGACAGAGAAACAGACAGATAGATAGATAGATAGATAGATAGATAGATAGATAGATAGATAGATAGATAGATAGATAGATGGATGGATGGATGGATGGAAGGATGGATGGATGGATGGATGGATGGATGGATGGATGGATGGATGGATGGATGGATGGATGGAAGGATGGATGGAAGGATGGATGGCTGTGGTGGAGGAAGAAGGAAGGATCATCCTGTTTAAGATGCTCCACTTGGTTTCAAGGGCAAGTGATTCTGGGGCGACAATATATAAAACTTCTCGCTTGGCGCGTGCGTGTTTGTGTTTGCACACGCGCACACACACAGACACACACACATGCACGCACACACACACAGACACACACACAAACACACACATTAGCGTGTGCAGCATTAGGCCAGGATTCTAGGCATTTAGCACATATTGATATACTACTCTCACAGGCACGGACAAACCCGCCCTGCATTCTGATCAGACACAAGCGAATGCAGGGGAAGATCAAGTCGGCTTCCAGGCCTCGGTGTGTGTGTGTTTGTGTGTGTGTGTGTGTCTGTAAAGAGTGACACTGTGCGTCAATTTTAATGTGAAAGTGGACGTAGGCAAAATCTGTCTTAGCGCGGCGGCGGCGGCGGCGGCCCTGCAGCCGCCCGATAAACACATGACAAATTCCCAGGCACATTTCCATATTAGCCGAGCAGCCATCAGCCTTCACCGCAAATTGCCAGCGGAAATGAGTGTTTTAGCTTTTCGGCCTAGTGAGGCGACTGAACATCAGCAAAATAACTTTATCTTCTGGAAGTGTAATCTGATAATAAAAGGAAAATAAAAACCATTATGGAAAATATCAATTCACACAATAACGGCTTCTTTTGAATGTGTGGGAGTTTCTTTTCTCTCTCATTATTATTATAATTTTTTTTTTACCAGTTTAGTCCGGGTCAATCTGAGTGGATACATCATATCTTTGTTTGGGAAAAAGAAAAAATGAAAAAATGAAAATAGAATTCAGGCTTTATCTTTGTGAAGTATACCTCAGCATAATACTTCCATAAAAGCGTGAATCCTTTACTTTTCGGTTGGGGGATTATCTAATGTCCATATTAAAATCAGACTTGTTCTCACTCGCAGTGTTTTTCTCTTTTAGATTGTTTTTGTTAAATGATGCTCTGGGTCTTGTTTTCTCATTAGTTAAGTCTTCCTCTTATGAATCCCAAACTTGGCAGGTAATGTCCCGAACATTTATACGTCTACATTTGTTTCAATTCCTGAAACCTCTGTAATTGCTGCATCTGGAGGATCCAGACAGTGTAAACAGCAGGATGGCAAAACCCGATTTGACGATCAAAATGAACGGCGGCGTCTTCGTTGTTGTTTTCCAGATATAACCATAAGACGACGGAAATGAAAGCTAGAAACGCCTTCCGGTGTTTGTCGTCACAACAAACGAGGCCCGACAACGCGTCCCTGAGTTCTCGAAACATCGAAACGGCCCCGGCAATTTGACGAAATTCTGTCTTCAATCTCGGCAAACGCCAAATTAAAAACTTTTCCCGAAATTGCAGCGCTAGTCGACTTATTCACCTTCGATAGCTGGGAAGACGTCCGCTGTGATAGCTGTCGCCGAGCGACACATTATTTAGCGTGTGACCCGCTAGACAATGACACTTCAATGCGTCGCCGCCTCCCACCCACCACCCTACGTAATCTTCATCGCTGCGATAAGAGAGATAAATAAAGGTTGTTTCCAGAGGAGGCAGATGCAAACACCGATGTTTGCAGAGTCACAATTTGTCAACATCAGGCCTCAGCAGTTTTTTTTTTTTTCTTCCCAGGGACGCAGAGGACAAATATCAAGTCGTTCCCCCCCGCACAGGTGCGTGCACGGGAGCTGGCGTAGATGGCACACACTGCGCACGTGAAAAGTTACAGACAGGAAAAAAGTGCACAGGGATCCAAAGACGATGAGTAACCGATTGTTTGAAAGTGTAACAGGGATGGTAATGATGACAAACGCAGTCCGTCAGGGTGCCATGGCAACGACAAATGCCATATAAGGAATTAAAATCCAATGTGTGCTATTTTGGGCGGGGCGTGGAGGGGAGCACAGAATCAGAAAGTAAGGGAAATACATGAAACACCGTGTAGCATCTACTCACACCCACCTATGAGCAAGTTTTTTTTTTCATATCCTTAGAAGAGACTGGATCATTTTTATCATAGAGTCAGATCCCCGGAGACGTGATTCATCCTGACTGCACGTCATGCTGGTAATGATTTTTTTTTTCTTTTTTTTCCCCGGCACGCGGTCGTCCGCGGCGCAGACACACAGCGCAGCACATTTACAGTGCAAATTTACAATATTCAAGCAAATTCCAGACGTGCCGCACTGAGCTGAGATATGAGGAGCAGAGCAGGCCACAGGAGTAAACTAACGTCCCTGTCATTCTCCCCTGGAGCCATCCGCGGGTGATGGTGACGTGTGTGAGTGTGTGTGTATGTGTGAGTGTGTGTGTGAGTGTGTGTGTGTGTGTGTGTGTGTGTGTGTGTGTGCTGCATTACATCCTTGGAAGTTTCAAGCTGAAAATATGGCAGGCCGCAGACATGAGACGATGCACCTGGATGTTGACAATGTTCAGGTACACTCCGGAATTTTAACAATGCGAATTTGGCACCGCGGGGTCCTCGAGAGTCAATTTCTTGTCAACGTTCTCCAGACATTTAGGGCCATGGTTGCCAAGGTGTTCCCCGTCCTGATGTTCTGTCCTTCTCAGAACACTGGCCGGGTCCCGCGGGTGTCAGAGAGGTCGGCGTATCCTCTCCCAAGTTATTGAATAACTGCTTTTCTTTTTGTTTTTTATTTTTATCTATTTATTTTTTATTCTTTCGTTTGTTATGAGTCTCAAAGCGCTGTATAATCCTTAACAGGTTCAGCTGACATCCCCGGTGAGCCAGACACGGCCAAGCTGGTTGCGCTCAGGCATTTAAAGAAATGAATTGGCTTGTTTACAACTATAAATGTCCGGGGCTCTTAAAGGGACGGCGCCCCGGGTGAATGAATCGTCCGGCGGATACAAATTAGACATTAATGTATAAACGACGGATACAACTGTAATAAGATACGACGTAATTTCATATAATTGTATCGACTTAGGCATTAATTATATCGCACAGTGTTTCGGCGAGGCTGTAAAACAATCCCAAATGGAAAATCCTTAAGCTACCGATTTTCACATCTTTTGTCGGGAAAAGCAGCGAGCGAGTCGGTGAGGGTCTCGCCCCGAGCCGTGGGTTTAAACACCGCTGCTTTTCCGCCGGTGTAAAAATTAAACCCACGCCGGGCGTGGCAGCAGCTGCCAGAGACTCATTAGAACCCTCAGCACAGAGGCTTCTGACGTAAACGAATTTGGAATTTAAATAAAAGTGAGGTAAATCCTAGCGGCGAGAGCAGCAGGGACACCGAACAGGTTCTGCCGCGCTTTAACAGTTACCTAGAACTCCTGAGCGAACGAAAAAACGAAACAAGAGCCATGTAAGAGGTCAACTGACCCCTTGTACAGTTCTCATCAGTTTTAGACTGAAATGGAAAACACACACACACACACACAAACACACACAAACACTCACTCGATCCCTCCCATACAAACCGTAGCTTGCACCTGGATCAAAACACTAATATGTTGCTAAAAGGTGTTGCCAGGCCATTATTACCAAAATCAATTACAGCCACACACACACACACACACACACACACTGATATCACTGACCGTGATTAGATTCAAATTGCTTGCAGTAACAGCAACGGCTGATCGATACCCTAATTTACCAACAATCGATAAGCAGTCGGGGCAGTAAAATATTGTTATGAGCGAAGCATCTGAAAACACATGAAAAAAAATAATAGAAAAGCGCAAAGCCGCTAAAAGGCTGCGCGGCACTGATCAATTAATCCACTTGTAAAATATCATGTCCGTTCACAGGGAGTGTGAGCACATGCCTTGGCATACACGCGCACGTTTGCGTGAAAACCTTCTAGAATAACATGTTCTCTTTTTCTTAAATCATCTTTTTTTTGCTGATAACTATAAAACTATATATATATATTTACTATCTTTTTTCTCGCTTCATCCTGAGAGTGTGTGATGAACTGATAGCATCCCACATAAAAAAATGTAAAAAAAAAATCACAGCAGCCCACGTATTCCCCCAGTTTATCTTGAATCGGTCATTTTTTTTTTGTTCTTTTATTGGCTTTTTTTCGACCGCAATGCCGCTGACAGCACAAGTAACACAACACGTAAACCGTCCAGGGCTTATTCAGAGGTATAGATTGCATGGGATTTAAAATAAATCCAGGTGCCACACACACGTTTGTGCCGCTAACCCTTCTCAAGTGTCCTCGAGTGACAGTTAAAGGTGTGATTACAAAAACAAGAATCCTGTATTGCGATCAGCATTTTACACCTTGAATGAAATATGACTTCTCGAGAATCGTCACAAGGGACAATTTCGATATATTTCTTTCCCCCGCGTTCACGTAGCTTTTCCAAATCCGCTATTATCTGGATGCACAACAATCTCCGACGGACGGGCCGAACGAGAAAGTCATCTGTGACACAATGGAGCCTCTGTGATGGACGGGAGGCGCCGCGTGTTCGTCTTGTGAGCAGCCAACGGATGCTCGGCGAGACCATTACCGATAGACGGAGGGGGTGTAAGGAGGGGTCGTGACCTTGATGTCCGGCGTTATCTCGGTTACACAGCAGCCTGTCTGTCAGACCTTTCGGCTTCAGTCGATGCACTTTGCGCGGCGCCACAGCGAAGAATGCCTTGTTTTCTTTTTCGGTGAACTCATCATTATTTGCTAAGGGACATTTCAAGGGACCTGAGTTATCTTGAAATCCGTTGGGAACAATAGCAAACGCGACATTTTGATTTCGCAACGTGATACGGAGCCACGGTCCAAACCTGAAGTTCTCGGTCCACCTCCGGAGGCGGCATGATGGCAGAGAGACAGAGGCAAGCGCGAAAGTGAATAAACGCTATCCACTTACCAGATGGTCGGTGGTTCAGATCCCTCGACTTCCAGGTAGTCGTACTTCTCCTCTGTGTGGAAGTCTGTAAAGATGACAGAGATGGTGTCTCCGGGTTCGGCCAATAGGATCCAAGTACAGTCGGCCTGGTTACCATAGTTGCCGGGGTAACCGGGACTGGTCACCACCCCACTGCCGCCCCTCACAGTGCCCCCACATGTGTCCTCAGCTGTCAATCAAATCAGAGTGACAAATAGAAAACCTGGGTTAGGGAGAGGAGGAGGGACTGAGGGGCGGACTTTTGGATCGATTGATCATTTTCCAAAGTTGTTATAGATGGGGTGGGTCAATCGATGAATGCATTAATTTGCCAATTCGGATCCATTCGCCATCACGACCAGTTTGAGATGATGTGGGTCAGTGAACCCAACACCCCTCTCTCTCCATGAATGAGGTGATTGGTTAATATTACTTTTTTTAGTATAAATGCAGGGTTTTTGTTGGGTTTTTTTTTTGCCATCGGGTAGAAATGTTATTTAGTGGCTTAAATGTTAGCGATGGATGACTCACTCTCACACAACTGCGCCGTGGTGATGTTCAAACAGTACAGGGAAACGGCTCGAATTCAAATTTTGGTTTGAGCCGGGTGTATTCGCTAGAGGGGGGTTTGCGGGCTTTAGGGGTTAGACTGCAGTTCCTGTCACACTCACAGCTGCTGTCCTCTCCTCCAATAACAACTCCAGTTTGGGCTCCTCTCCAATCACAGAGCTCCGCTCTCATCTCCTCCAATCACCACCGAGGAAACTCTGAGTTTTGTTTTTTTTGTTTTTTTTTTTCCAATTTATTTGGTTAAGGTGCCGGTCTATCAGCTGATCAATTGAAATCCCTGTATCCCAGATGTGAAGGTGAAATTTGTATATTTTTTTTGTCCTCTGATTGTCGATCACATCTGATCGATAACATATACTATTTTTTCTCTTTTTTTTTCAAATTTAGAGTAGGACTGATTGTTGTATAACAGATAAAGACACATGGATTGCGCTGTGCACGCAGCATAAATTATACACTTATAATTTATACAGATACACTCACAGACTAAAAAAAACAAAACAAAACAAATAGAAATAAAAATACTACATTGGACCTTGTAGTGTCACTGGGGTATCGGTTGTACCGCGTGTTAAACAGGACCGACCGATTCCCTTCATATGCTGCACATAAAGGGAGCGGTGATCTTATCAGCCTCCAACCCTCTACCCCAGCGACAGAAGATGCAATGTCCAAATCGCTTCAACTTTAAACACGGTATGAATGATACCTGTATAATTTATAGTTGTACATACAAGAGGACACTCTTACCGCAGACATGCAGTCCCCAGCACAGCGGCGAGTGCATTTTAAGACAACGCTTGATTCGCGCTTCCCGCGCAGCAGATGTCCGTCGATCATCGGAGAGGCACGGGAAGCGCGTTGCCTTAAACTGCACTCGCCGATAGGCTGAGAAACACATTCCTTGTAAGAGCGTGGACTGGCACTGTCAGTGATACACGCGCATCCGTCAGGCTCGTCCGGGCGACGCCGCCTGGCCCGATGCGCGTGCGGACGACAGAGGTAAAGGGGGACCAAGCCAGACTCCACCCGCGGGAGGGGTAAAGAGAGTAACTGTGGTCCGAGACTCACATCAAGCGACAGACGACAACCAATAGAAATCAATGGAAACCATATTGAAAAGACTGGAAAGGACAGAGAACACAGAGCAGAGACAGGAATTACGTGGAACCTTACGGGAGAACGGATAACGGGTAGGGGTGGAGACAGACACGGCGAGCGTGAAACCAAGGATCGGCGCTTGCACCGAGACAATGGAACAAAATAAGGGGTTTAAAAGGAATTTGGAAACAAACATCGCCTTTAGGATCACCAACAGTCAAAACAGTGCATGCTTATCATTCTTCCTCTGGTTTTAGCTTTGCCACTTTTGCCCAGTGTTGCTGCTACGAGCTAAGAAACAAAACAAACAAATAAACAGCAAAAAAAAAAAACTTATAACAAGACATGCGTTATGCCAAACTGCAAATGCACACATACAGAAAATAAACAAGAGACATGTATTGTTTATCTGTGACTTATTATTCCATGTTGGCCCATGCAGGCCTGCAGACAGTCAGACAGACGAGACATTCACTCCAGAACCAGTTAGCAACAAAGGTTTGGGTCTGCAGTTCATTCAGAACCAAGCTCTGCTAAGACCCCTTCTTCCGTTCTTTTCGCTTTATTCCCTTCAGGGGTCGTCACGGCAAATCAGCCTCCTCCACCTGGCCTGTTCTACATCCTCTAAGTATGGCTATGACCCCGCAACGCTACGCTAACATCAGCATGGATTCTTCTCTCATACGGATATGAGGACAACCGTTGCTCAACCACTGCACTTTCTTAAACTTTAATTGGACGCTCAACCGATCTACCTGACCCGGCTGCCGCACAGCACTGCCTCTCAATGATGAAGACATAATAGCATTTAGCATTTGTCCTTCAACTTCCTATTGCACGATGGAGGTTCCCCGATGAACTCTTTTTCTCCTGACTGCAGATCTTTAAACATCTCAGTGCCATCAGCTTTCTATGTTACTCCGATTCTACTACATTCGTACAAAAGGCAAAGAACACACACCAGGCGTGTGTATTATGGGATACGGGTTGATAGCACACTAGCATCAAGGCAGGACTTTTGTTGTGACCTTCAATGCAAACAAATACACTAATTCTATCCATTTTTAAGCTCACTGGCAGTTTTGGGCAGTGTTTAGATGGGATCTAGTATTTCTGGTTAAAAATCAAACCTCAAGGAAATGAATATTTTACCATAATGGCCCTAAACGTGACCCATGGCATTGATCACGTGTGTGTGTGTGTGTTTGTGACACACTTCGCTGTTGAAGATGGGTGTGTGTGTGTGTAGGTTGACAGCTGTCACAGGTCTACAGTGATGACGGGACATCTGCAAGCACCGGCGGTGGTGCACCTGCACCTGCACACGCACACACACACCCACACACCCACACACACACACACACACACACACACACACACACACACACACACAGATGGACCAGAACCAGGAGGGTTTGGTCGAGTGTGTCTTTGCCAGAACCAACATCCTCACCTGTCGCCTCAAGCCTCCGCTCA
>CAAKHD010005099.1:13240-55615 GCA_901007705.1 Fistularia tabacaria | reverse complement strand
AAAAACAGCAACATGCAGCTTAAATCCACAACTCAAATCCCATTATGTTGCTGCGTAAGTGTGTTTGTTGTGTTTGTCACAGTGGGTGTGTTTGTGTGTGTCTGTGTGTGTGTGTGTGTGTGTGTGTGTGTGTGTGTGAGTGTGTGTGTGTCTGTGTGTGTGTGTGTGTCTGTGTGTGTGTGTGTGTTTGGCTGTATCTGTGTCTGTGTGTGTGTCTGTGTGTGTGTGTGTGTGTGTGTGTGTGTTTGGCTGTATCTGTGTCTGTGTGTGTGTCTGTGTGTGTGTGTGTGTGTGTGTGTGTGTGTGTGTGTGTGTGTGTGTGTGTGTGTGTGTGTGTGTGTGTGTGTGTGTGTGTGTGTGTGTGTGTGTGTGTGTGTGTGTGTGTGTGTGTGTGTGTGTGTGTTTGGCTGTATCTGTGTCTCTGTGTGTGTGTATGTGTGTGTGTTTGGCTGTATCTGTGTGTGTTCAGGTGTGTGGTCTGGACAGCAGACGACCGAGTGTTCTTCTTCAATCCCACAATGCACCTATCGGTCTGGGAGAAACCTGGGGAGCTGATTGGCCAAGACATCAGCCACATCATTGGAGACCCGCCTCATAAGAGAAAGAAGATCACACCTGGTTGGTCATGTCACCTGTCAGTCATCCTCCAGGCCCCTCCCGTTCATGCACCCGCAGACCCAGCATCCAATGTACTATGACGTCATTAATGTGCGGTTACCTTCCGGCAGACTGTCACTCATCTGGTCTCCATGGTAACAGCGAGAGCAGCGAACACCACCACAGGCTGAAGAGGACCAGGTGTGTGTGAGGTGGTCGGTCAGGTGCGCTGTGACTGGTCAAAGCTGACATGATGTTCTGCTGCAGGATGGACGAGTCCGTCATCCCGCTGTCCGACATGAAGCTCCTCCCCCTGGAGCGCCGTATCTCAGATTTCACGGAGATGATGCTGGAGAGAGGGGTAACACACACACACACACACACACACACACACACACTGCATGGCCTGTCTTGTGACCTGTGTGTATCCCAGGTGTCAGCATTCTCCAGCTGGGAGAAGGAGCTTCACAAGATGGTGTTTGACCCTCGCTACCTTCTTCTGACGTCCATCCAGAGGAAGCAGGTTGGTTCCAAATGGTTCTTCAAAACTGATCCACCACTCCATCCTTGGAGATATCCTCCCTCCTCCTCAGACCTTCTTGGCTAACATTTGCTGGCTGAGGCAGGAGGTATGATGCCAGACAGAAGCAAGGCTGTCGTTGGTCAAACACAGACCCGGGTCTGCCCGTCTATCTGCCCGTAGGTCTTTGACCAGTTTGTGAAGAGCAGGATGAAGGACGAGCT
This sequence comes from Fistularia tabacaria, assembly GCA_901007705.1. Lineage (NCBI taxonomy): Eukaryota > Metazoa > Chordata > Actinopteri > Syngnathiformes > Fistulariidae > Fistularia > Fistularia tabacaria. Next base: position 54,274 of record CAAKHD010005099.1, on the reverse strand, counting down.
CAAGGAGAAGAAGAGCAAGCTCCTGCGAGCTCGAGAGGGTTTCAAGCAGCTGCTGGAGGAGGCCAAGCTCAGCAGCAGGTCAGCAGATCTCCAGTCTTTCATCTCCAAACTGCTGTCCTGTCAGATCTTCCGTGGCCAGGGAGCTGACTTCGCTGTTCGCCTCGACAGGACCTCCTTCAAGGAGTTTTGTCTGCGTTACCATGGCGACTGCCGCTTCACCGCCCTCTCCAGGAAGAAGGATCGCAAAGTCCTCTTCAACCATCACGTGATTTCCTTAAAGAGACGAGACAGCAGAGCGAAGCTGCGGCGGTTGAGCTGAGAAGATCCATCCCGGTTCTTCCGAAGAGCGGATGAAGGTTCTTGATGTCGACCTCCGGTGTCGTCATGGCAATGGACGTGAGACCCGGCCAGGACGGGCTGGGCCTCACGACTGTGTTGTAAATAAACCTTTTTTAAAGCTGCCCTCTCACTAAGCCCCGCCTCGTGAGCTGTGATTGGACGGTCCACACATCCTGTCGTTTGACTGGTTGTTTCTGGTCCTCGCTGTCTCCACACTGACGTCTCATTGGCTGTCACAAAGTTGTTTATTCGATTCTTACCGCCATCTCAGGAGTCACATGACCTCACGCCTCCTTTCAAGAAGCCCGCCCCCTTCACTGACCGTCAAGAACAAAGTTACTCATTGCATTTTAGAAGATCTCCTCTTCCTCATCATTCCAGCTGTCAGAAAGCTCTGAAAGGAAAGTGTTTTTCCCCCCAACGACCTGTCGGCAGCGTGTGCTTGTCCTCCTCGTAGTGATGGAGGTGACATTCAGCTGTTTTCCTTCTCATCGGTATGCGTGTGCACACACACACACACACACACACACACACACACACACACACACACGCGCACATACACTCCAACACCTAAAAACACACACTCACACTGTAAAACAACAAACAAACACCAAGATGTGGACAGACACACACACACACACACACACGTCAATGGCTTGTCCAAATAAAAGTGTGTTATTGTCATCAAGGTGTGTGTGTGTGTGTGCGTGTGTGTGTTTAACCACAATAACCATCCTCTTGCAGCTCAATATCTCCCCCTGGTGGCCGTTGAGGTTATTCTCCTGCTCAACGTGAAGGTCATACCTGAGACCTCTGGCCCTGAAGCTTCACCTCTAGAGGCTGAACTTCTTCCTCCATCAGTGCCGTGCTCAGATGTCCGTCAACCCCAGCTGATCCATCAGTGACATTTGAGCAGGAGGGAGGGCTCCTCAGCTGCTCCTCTACCTGAGGAAGACCAGGTCACCGTGGAGCACGGAGTTTGGTCAGGACTCAGAACGACGCCTCTTACCTGGCAGCGCCTCGTCCTTCGGAACAAAGATGGCCGACGATCACTGAATCCAGATGATCCTTCGATCTCTACAAACGGGAATTTTGATTTAAAGTCGACCTGACAGCGTCACTGCGTACATGTTCTCACAACCTTCTCACTTGATTCTGAAAGAGACTGACCCAGCGCTGGAGAACAGGCGCCATTTTGTTTTTCCAGGGTTCTCCGCAGGTTCTCTGAAAACATTCTCTTGAGGACTTTTAGAGGGTAAATGGTCACGTGACTGGTCATGTGACCTTGGTACAAAGACATCTCACACAGTTGGTCTTCACAGTTTAATCATGCTCAACACGTCACGATGGAGATTTACATTCATCACAGGAGCAGCAAAGGAGAGCTGTCGACATGGTGACAGCACCATCACCATGGTAACAGCCCTGCAATACACGTCGGCTCCAGGTTTCTATGACGATGACGACAACATCAACAACAGTTCAGCCTGCAGAGACCACGCGGCCTTTTCCGAATCCCGCTTTTGCTGTTGATCGTGAACTCTTGCAGACGACTTGTTACTATAGCAACAGCTGAACTCGGATCAAATTCGTTTGTTGATAGAAAAACTGTAAAAAATACAAAATGATTCCATTGAAGTCTTTAAGTCAAGGAGTTGATAGACATCTACTGCAGTGACATCACACTACACTGATTACATCACAGAGGGGGCGGAGCCTGCCAGGGAACACAAGGAGTGACATGACGAGGATGACCAATCAGAGCAGGTTACACGGAAACAGGAAGGAACCACTTTGACTGACGAGGAGTGGATTTCTTGTCTTCAGGTGATGGGGCGACTGACCAGTACCGATGAGTACTAACCAACTTCTACTATACTACCACTACTACTAGCTCTGCTTGTATCTCAGGACACCGGTTACTTCAGATTGTTTTTGGAATCAAAATACTACAGCTGTCATCTGCAGTCCTTCCTGCAGGACTGATGAAACACTGATGGGGTTCTGATGAGGACTGGTTGGCGGTTGTCTGTGTGGTTGACAAGTGGTCTGAGGACTCGTCATGGGGTCATTTCTAAGTTAACACTGTCCTCTCAAGTTCTCTCACAGCTCAAGTTCCGGGAACATTTCCGGCTCTTGTTACAACATCGTGACAACATTGGTTTTTGTTTTGTTTTTTCAGTGTTACAAAAGCATGCGACTGTACGAGCTACGTGAAAAGGTTCCCTTTAGAACTCAAGAGGCTCCTCAAGAACGTTTGAGAACCTTCTCACCTGCCGGGCGGGACGTGGCCCCAACGTTCTCTGACCTTTCAACGATTCCAAAGATCCGTCAGTCGATGGATTTCTCTTTTTTCTTTTACTGATTATTTTCATGAATTGCGTGTGTGTGTTCGGGGGGGGGGGGACCTGACAAAACTGAATGGAAAAAAAATGACATCATATATGAAGTTTGAACTCTTAGCCATGCTAACATGGCTAACACGCTAACATGCTACAGAGCGGAGAAGATTATAGTTACATCAGTGAACCTGATTGTTGGTAAAGAGAACAAGGTTCATTGTTCTAAAAGAGAACAAGGTTCTTTGCTTTCATGGAGAACAAGGTTCTTCGTTCTCGAAGGTTACAAGGTTCTTTGTTTTGTAAGAGAAAATGGTTGTTTTGATAGAGAAGAAGGTATTTTGTTTTGAAGGACAGCAAGGTTCTTTGTTCTAAAAGAGAACAAGGTTCTTTCTTTTGAAGGAGAACAAGGTTCTCTGTTTTCATGGAGAACGAGGTTCTTCGTTCTAGACGGGAACAAGGCTCTTTGTTTTGTTGGACAATGAGGTTATTTGTTATCAAGGTAACAGGGTTCTTTGTCATGAAGGGGAACAAGGTTCTTCAGTCTAAGAGAAAACAAAGTTCTTGGTTTTGAAGCAGGACAAGGTTCTTGGTTTTGAAGCAGGACAAGGTTCTTAGTTTTGAAGGAGAACAAGGTTCTTGGTTTTGAAGCAGGACAAGGTTCTTAGTTTTGAAGGAGAACAAGGTTCTTGGTTTTGAAGCAGGACAAGGTTCTTGGTTTTGAAGCAGGACAAGGTTCTTGGTTTTGAAGCAGGACAAGGTTCTTAGTTTCATGGGATAAGAAGGGTCTTGGTTTTGAAGGAGAACAAAGTTCTGGTTTTGAAGGAGAAAAAAGGGTCTGCTTTTGAAGGTAAACAAGGGTCTTGGTTTCATGGGAGAACAAGGGTCTATGTTGTTGAAATTCAGACCTGAGCATCAGGCTGTAGATGGTTTATGGAGAAACATTCAGGAACATCAGAACGTGTGAGGAGTGGTTGACTCCACAGACGTTCTAAGGAGGTTCTGCGACGTTCCAGCCTGTGCTCGGAGAATTCACTGTGATAGTTGTAGCACCATAAGTTGGGGTTCCGGGACAGCAGAAGAAAAGTTTTATGCTCAGTGGAAGTTGCAGGCTTTGTGGCCGAATCTAAAGTTAGTGTAATATTGATTACCAGCACTGGTACTAGTACTAGGACTAGTACTACCACTTGCACTAATGTTACTTCAGCCCAAAGTAACTAAATCTTCATTTCATGACAGAGACGTGATGTTGGATCGTCCACCAGGAGGCGCCACAATCCTCTGAGCAGAGCGACGAGGAATGTGGTCGTCAATCTGAGCACCTGCAGAGAAGAAGAACTAGAGTAAGGAGGAGGGGGAGGTCACATGGTGCAGGAGCCCCTGACCCTCAAAGGACCAATCAGACAGAGCCTACCTGCCAGGGTGAATCCTGATTGGTGGAGGTTTCGGGGACCAGTCTGGGCTTTGGGGCAGGTTGGCCCCCTTGTGGTCGGAGTGGGCGGGACTGACTTGGTCATACTGATGACATCGTGGACCGGACCATCATAGTTTCCACGGGGGACGCCGCGGTTCTCCGCCATCTGGAACACAGGCACAGCAAACCAGATCAACAAAACAATCGCCGTGGCTTTTTGGAGGCGGGGCTACAATTCGTCCCCGATGGCAGGAACAGCGAGGGCCATGAAGTTCTCCAGTCATGTGATCATAACGGAGGTCTGCAAGCCTGACCTTCTGACTGCTCAGAAAGAAACTCAGAGGGCATCTGTTCGCCGTGTTACCCGATCACCACATGACTGAATACTGCCTCACCCGGTCACTGCCTCCCGTCCCCACCAGCTCACCTTGCTCCGGGCTCGGATCCTCCGGTAAGCCAGGTCTGAAAAGGCCTTCCGGGGGACGAAGCGTCCGGCACCCGCGGTGGCGTTGAGTTTGCCGTCCTCAAGGACGACTCGACCTCCACTGATGACCACAGACGCCGCACCTCGCAGCTCCAAACCCTCCAGCACATTCACCTCCAAGGTCTGTGGAGGATCAATGGCAGTTATTGGTGATCGATACGCGGGAGCTCCAACTAAGCCATCGGTTCTTCTCCTTACCAGATTGTGAGTTTTTGCAGAAACAGTCTTTGTCTCTTTGGGGTTCCAGACGACAATATCAGCATCAGAACCGACGGCGATCCGACCTGAAGTTCAGAACACAGACTTGTGCTAGGTTCATCTGAGGCGGCAGAAGTTCTACCTGACGTGTGAGAAGAATCACTGGTTCGATTTGGCATGTCCTCTCTACCTTTACGGGGGTAAATGTTGAAGAGTTTAGCGGCGTTGGTGCTCGTCACGGCAACAAACTCATTCTCATCCATCTTTCCCGAGCACTGCAGGACAATCCAGATGTTCATGGTGAAGGAACATCCAGGGAGACATTGAAGAAAAGCCTCTCTCAGGACAGACAGACTTCCAAAGATCAGCTGTCTTACCACAGCCCTGTCCCAGATGACGGACATCCTTTCCTCAATGCCATTGGTTCCCTCTGGAATTAGAGTGAAGTCATCCTTGCCCAGGGCCTTCTGGGCCGTGGAGAAGCTGGCCTGAGCACTGGATGCCACCTGGAGGTCACCACTGGAAAAACATGACATCACCTGATTAGGCACGGCAGGTGGGCGGAGCTACGCTAAACCATGTAACCAGAGCAACGGAGTCATGCTACCGTTGCCAACACACATGCTAACCATGCAAGAATACACTAACCATGCTAGCAAGGAGGTCAGGTACTGCGGGGTCGAAGGGTCGGGGTTGAGGGGAGGACTCATGACCAAGGCGGCAGCAGTGGCCCAGTCTTTGGACCAATAGTTAGAGCCGTCGATGGCCAGGCTCGCAGTGATTGGTTCTCCGTAGACCACCACCCCTGAGGACAGACAGGAAAACATCTGTACCAAGACACGGAATCCCACTCGCTTCACACGGGCTGGACCTCAATGTGTTCGCAGAGTGAGGGCGAGCAGGTCCTGCAGAGGATTTGTACACGCATGGGCACCTGAGGACCAACCAGAGGCTTTCAAAGAGACAGTCCGTAAAGGAAGGTGGTAGAACATGGAGTTAGGCCTTGAGTGGACCACCAGGTTCTGATGAACCAAAAGGTTCTGCTTCAGCTGGACCAAGAATGGGATACTTAGAGGTCTCAGATGTCAGTGGACATCCTCAGAGACTCTTTGATCACAGCTTGTCTTTGAGGACAATCCACTTCAAGTCTTACGGACGCTGAAGAAGCTCAGAGATGCAGATTCATCTCTTTTTGTTGTTCTTGGCCAAGATCAAATGTTGACATCTTTGAGCAGGTGAGGGTCTCTGGAGTTCTGCTGGCATCACCTGACCCTGAGCTCTGATATCCTTTTCTACTGAGTGAGGGTCCATCTCAGGTCAGAGCTGACACTTCAGGTCTGGATCCTGCCCTGGTATCTGAAGCAGGGTCAGAAAGGAACAGGGAGTCCCACTCAAGGCTAGATCTGAGATCCTCAAGCAAACTAAGGAGAGGCCACCATCACCACCATCAGCCCTGGGTTCTCCCAGCCTTCTCCAGTGTCTGAGATGTGAAGGTATTCCAAAGGGTCTGAACCATCCATGACGTCACCTTTCTTCCTGGCCTTGGCGATGACATCGGCGGCAGACTTGCTCATCACCTTGGTGACGTACAGCGGGCAGTTGGCCTGCTTGGCGATGGTGACGGCTCGAAACACGGCCTCCGTCTCCACCTGAAACACAACCACAGCGGTCTGACGCACCGTCACCATGGTAACCAACATCCACTGCCCTACCTTGGCCACAGTCAGACCAGACCCCCCAATGAGTCCCTTATCATCGGCACGACAACGGCCCTGCAAGAGGGCAGGCAGTGACCCAGCGGCGCCCCCTGGTGGAGGCCGGCTCTCCGCCGAAATGTCAGTCTATTATCAAAAAGGCCCTTTGGGGCGGAGCAACGATGTGCATCGCCACGGAGACGGTATTCCAAATCACGCCGGTTCCGATGGACAGCGGCAGGACGGTTGGAGATGAAAGTTCAAGTGAAACTTCAGATTTGGGAAGCATGATGGGAAACTTTTGAGAACCTTCATTGATCAGGGAGCACGTGACGATGCGATAGGCTGACACGGATCCCGCACGGGAACAGGAAGTAGTGCTTCTCTTCCCGGTGAACCCACGACCCCGAGGCCACTTGGACCGATCGTGCGAGACCTTACCTCCTCGGGGTGGGACAGGACGTGGCCTTCAGGTCCGGTGATGCCCAGATGCAGGAGCTGCTTCTGCTCCTGAAGGAGGAGAAGGTAGCCGTCAAAACAAAGCACCCTTTATGAATGAGTGATCAGCGCTATTTAATCGATACTGACGCGCGTTTCAGACAAATTAATATTACAATCACATTCAGTATTATATATTATACTCCATCTTCTACGACCGTACCCCACAATTTTCTATTTTACTCGATATTATAGGATTGTACTCCATATTATACAATTATACTCCATATTACTCTATTATACTCAATATTGTACGATTATACTCCATCGTCTACTATAATACTCCATGTTACTGTATTTTACTACATAATGTAGGATTATACTACAAATTACATGGTTGTACTCCATATGATACTTTTATGCTTCATCTCCTTTGTGTTTGCGGCCAAACATCTGGTCCTCGTTCCTCGTGTGTGTGCGCAGGACCTCCAGGTGAGAAGATTACCTCATCAATGATGTCTCCGTTCTCGGCGTGAACCAGAGCGATGGCACCGAGATCCCGCAGGACCCCGAACGCCTCGTAGAGCTTTGGGCGGAGACAGACAGGCATTAGCGGTCAAGAGGGTTTGGATTGACGGGCGATGGATGGACGGAAGGAAGGGTGGATGGATGGATGGATGGATGGATGGACGGACAGATGGCTGAAAGGAAGGAAGGAAGGATGGATCTGACCTGGGAGTCGGAGCTCTGGTAGCGGTCTTTGTAGCCCATGAAGAAGAGGAAGGAGTTGACGCCTGTGGAAAGGTGAGCAGGCGTTCACGGAACATGAGATAACAGGCGGCGGCTCTGCTGGGCCGTGACTCACCTCGGTCCTTCACCAGCGTCTCCAGCTCCTCTTGCAGGCCGTCGTGCCAGCGGGTGACGTCCAGGTGCGGCGAGAAGTCGCAGCACGCCGCCCGGTCCGCCGCGTCCTTCCACTGCTCGAAGGCGGCCAGGAGGCCGGTCCCGGGCTCGGCCAGCACGTGGTCCACTGCGGACGCATAACGGGGCCGTTAGCGAGGGCGGCGCCGGCGCCGGACGACCGACGACGGGAAGAGGCTGACCGACGGTGGTGGTCCCCCCTGCCAGCGCCGCCAGCGTCCCCTGGAAGAAGCCGTCCGCCGGGATCAGGCCCTGCTGGGCGGCGTGGAGGTTGGTGTTGGCGTCGACGCCTCCGGGGACGACCAGCTGACCGTAGGCGTCCACCGTGCGCACGCCGGCCGGCACCAGCAGGTTCTCGCCGATCTGCCTGGAAGGAGACGGGTCGTCCGGTCAGGCCGCCGGAGCCGGGCGGGACGGCGGCGCGGAACGGCCGTACCTGATGGTCCCGTCCTCCACGTAGACGTCGGCGTAGAAGGACTGGTCATCGTTGACCACCTTCCCTCCTTTGACCAGGAGACGGTCGCCCTGGAAACACAGCGGGCGGAGACGCTGAGCATCCACCTCCTGCATCCCCCTCGGCTTACAGGCGTCACGTGGTCTGACAGCCGCCGCGGCGTCAGCGCCGCTTCCTCCGGCCTCGCGACGCTTTTGTTTCCTCGGGTCGAGGCGGACGGGATTACACGCATGCACGCACGCACGCACGGGGTTCCGCCCCGGTCCTCCCCTCCATCCCCGGCCCGGTGACCGGCAGGCGGGGCCGCGGCATCCCGCCGCCGCGGCCCGGCTCCCCGGTTCCCGGTTCCCCGCTCCCCCGTCGGCTCGGACTCACCGCTTGTCTGGCGCTGCTCTTCTTCGACATGCCGATCGCCTCCAATCGATCCCTGACCGGCGAATTGATCCGCACACGGACGCGCCGCTATTGTTTCCCAGTCAGCGGTGACGTTACCGAGCGCACGCACCGACTACTTCCGCTGCGAGGTTTCAAAATAAGAGGCGTCACGTGACCGCTTGGACGTGCCCACCCTCGGCGGAAGGGCCTCCCGCGTGACGTCATCGGCAACCGTGTCGGTTTCCGGTCGCGCCGAAGAAGGTGAGACTTTTACCGTGACGGCCGAGATGGATGGACCGACCCGTCCGATCAGGAGGCACGTGACTTCCGGGTCCCCGGGACTACCGGAAGTGTGTCTAATTGTTTAAAATATTTCAGCATCAGTATTTTATCAACTGTAATACTGAAAATTAAACAATAAATGACTGACCAGCACCTACACACACACACACACACACCTCCCAGCCCTGTCAGGTGTGAGTGATGGGGAAGACGCTGAGTTGATGAGTGTGACATTACGCTGTTACTCCTTTCCCTCTCTAGTCATTGGACATGTGCTCCTCATCTTCACCCCATCCTGACCTCCTCCTCCTCCTCCTCCTCCCAGGCAGCAGACAGAGTCCTACCTCCTTCTGGCCAAAGTTGTCCCGGTGCAGTCCTGAGGGGAAGACCACGCTCAGCCCGGCTGCGTCCGCGAGGCCTTGGGAGGGCGAGCGAGTCGCTCGCCGCCGCTGCGTTTGGGGGCTGAAGGACTGGAAGTTGAGGGTTTTGTTCTCGAAGGCTCCCTCCACGCTGGAGAACATCCCTCCGAACTTCATGCGGGGCCTGGGGGAGTCCGAGCCCAGCCTGGACAGCAGGGACGCGCCGTCGTCGTCGTCCTCCCGGGGGGGGCCGCGAGAAGACATCCCGCCGCCGCCGCGTCTGGATCGGCACTGAGGGAGGAAGGCTCCGGGCGGAGGAAGAGGAGAAGGTGGGGCCGAGATGAAGAAAGGAGGTCACCGACCCCGAACAGACAGGACGCGAGGATGAAGAGGAGGAGGAGCAGAGCCTGAGCCCTGCTTCTGGCCTCATTAAGGTGGAGGCCCTCCGCCCGCAGGGACGCCTGCCCGGGAGATTACCCAGAGAATACTCCATTTCCTGTCTTGGAGATTGGACTCAAACCTTCTCTGGAGAAATGAACAAAAGCTGGTCTGAGTTTTTAAGATCAGAGGTTCAGAAAAAAAAGCAGCTTCTTCTCATGGATTCACCTGAAACAGCCAATAATGGATCCATGGATCGGGTCGTTTGCTGGGTTTGTGTTTAATGGAGGAGGAGGACTGAGGCAGAGAAGGTTGGACATCACATGACAGCGAGTTCAGACTATCAGCTTCATTGAACACACACACACACACACACACAGGTCAGTGCTCATTACTGTTGATCTCAACATGAACTGGATTTCTATGCCTGTCAACTTCACTTTATCTCTCTCACACACACACACACACACACACACACACACACACACGTTCTCATGTCACATTGGACCAAATGCCAGCGTAGCGAGGCCTCGGATTGGTGGAGCCTTCTGAGTCGGGTCATTATCTGTTCTGAGCCTCTGCTCTCCATCTGAGGGTCTCCTTCAGTTCTGGACCTCCAGCTTCTCCTGGATGATGCCCTGAGAGCCGGGCCTGGACGGGGCTCTGGAGAGGTGGTCCTGCTGGAATCAGTGAATAGACGTCGAGTGATTGTGATCCTAGATGGAATGAGAGAGGTTCAGACTGAGGTCCGTCTTCATGTCAGAAATGAGCCTTCAAATCTCCAGGGCGGGGCCTTCAAACAACCCAAGTCAGAATGTTAGTATTTAGCCGAGGACCTCCTCGGTCCGTCCGATCACGTCAGTCTCCATGTGGACTGAAGACGACCACACCTTGCACCTCTTTGTTCAAGTCTGGCAGGAACGGAGGGTCAGGTATCTACGGCCTCTGCATGCTGACATCTGCAGATGGAAAATCCACCAGGAGCCTGAAAGCCCCAGCACCCAGGAGCCCTGTGCCAGATCGCAGTGCCATGGCTAACGGCTACCGACTGGAAGTGTGACGTTGTGATTTATATTCCTGGTCATGACGGCCCTGGTTACCATTGGTTGCAGAAGTTCTGTTTTGGAGGTGTGGTCCTGTAAACCTGGATGACTGCTGACACTGCTTTGGAAAAATCTGATCCTGCCAAGTCCTCCAAGAGCCGTCTGGAGGCCATGGCCTGCGGACTTCAAGGCAGAAGGCCGGACAACAAGAATGTCTTATTCCTCGAGAGATGAAGAACTGAATGTACAAGAGCTGTGCACACCAGAAGCTCACTCCCTGCAACAAACTCAGGTCCAAGCCAAACGCTACGAGAACAAAACTCGAAGAAGCTCCGAGGTGAGGCCAAACATCTAAAGAAAGTCGCAGTTCCAGACCTGCACCTTTGGAGTTTTACATTTTGGAAGAGATGCTTCATCATATGGGCAGGGATCAGGAAACCGGGATCCAGGCATCTATCATGTAGAAGGAACACGAGAGACATCGAGAAATTCAATCAATCCGCCGAGTGCTGGCGTCAGGGCTGTGCCGGTCCACTGAAACAGTGCAGCAGGTTTTCTCTACGGGAAGAAAAGGAGGTCAGCGCTTGAGGTGTGAAGGAAGGCATGTATTTTGCATATATTGGTAAACAGGTGCAAATGGGACCAGGGAAATATCTAAAATATCTGAAAAGGTGTTTTCATGTCATGTGTCTTGAATGTGCGTCCCTTCTGCCTTCATGGCGTGACCTGGTCAGGGTCACCGACGAGTCCCTTTCCAACGAGCGCAGGTTTGATAACAAAGAGTCGGAACGTCTGAGGTCGGCTGGTTTGACCAGCTCTGAAGTCCAGCTAGCTTCGCTAACTGCATCGAGTCCAGCACCATGTTGGTCCCGCCGGCTGAGGCCAGTGAATCCGTTTGTAGCTGCAATCGAGTGCTGACAAGGAACCTTTGAGCTAACGGTTAGCCCGTCGGCACGTTGACAGTGTTGGAATCACGTCTTCGTTGGTGTGGAAGCCGTCTCGTCCCGGAAATGGGCACGATGGCACTCTGGGAGGGTGTAGTTCCAGAGGCCGCAGACAGCTGTTCTCTGATTGGCTGACAGCAGCCGGGGCGGCTCAGCGGAGCAGTGGGGACGACGTGCCTCAGTCGCATTCCCAACCCTGAAGTCTTCTGTCCTTTGGTCTGATCCAGGCTGAGCCGGCCCCCCCTGCAAGTTCACCTACTGGACTCTGCAGGCCTGAGGACACTGAAGAACAGAGCTGGGGTTACATATGGTGACTGAGGCCGAGACATTACTAGCACATCTCTAACCACACAATGGACAACTCAAACAGATAAAAACCTGGGTAAGCCTACACTTATGGGTAAGCCTAAACTTAGTAAATCCATACTTGGGTAGGCCCACAGCTGGGTCAGCCTACACCTTGGTCAACCCATTCCTGGGTTGACCTACATCTCGGTGAAACCCATTCCTGGGTGTCCTGAGCCTCCCCCTGGAGCCTCCTCCCGGTTGGACATGCCCAGAGCACCTCACCAGGGAGGCGTCCAGGAGGCATCCTGACTAGATGCCCGAGCTACCTCATCTGACTCCTCTCCATGTGGAGGAGCTGTGACTCGACTCTAAGCCGCCCCTGGATTGCTGAGCTCCTTACCCCATCTCCAAGGGAGAGCCCGGACACCCTGCAGAGAATGCTAATTTCAGCCCCTTGGATCCGCGACCTTGTTCTTTTAGTCATGACCCACAGCTCGTGACCATAGGTGAGGGTAGGAACGTAGATCAACTGGTAAAGACTGTCGATCTCCTGATCCATCCTTTCCTCACTCATGAACAACATCCCGAGGCACTTGAAATTCTCCACTTGGGGCAAGACCTCCCCCACCGACCCGGAGCTGGGAACTATGGTCTCGGATTTGGAGGTGCTGATCCTCATCCCTGCCGCTTCCCTTTTTAGCTGCCAAACCACTCAAGCGAGAGCTTGATGAAGGTCCGATGAAGCCAACTGAACCACATCATCCGCAAAAGGGAGAGACCTGATCCTAAGGTCACCAAAAAGGGATCCCCTCAACACCCTGTCTGCGCCGAAAAATTCGGTGTGTCGAAGTTATTAACAGAATCGGTGACAAAGGACAGCCCTGGTGGAGTCTAACCCTAACTGGTAACGAGTTCAACTTAAACCAACAATGCAGACCACGCTCTGGCACCGATCATACAAGAACTGAACAGCCCGTATTACAGGGCTCAGTACCCCCCCACAGGAATCCCTGTGAGACACGGTCAAACGCCTTCTCCAGACCCACCAAACACAAGTAGACTGGTTGAGAAAACTCCCCTGCGTCCTAAAGGACCCTGTCGAGGGTATAGAGCTGGTCCACTGTTCCACGACCAGGACAAATACCACACTGCTCCTCCTGTATCCGAGGTTCAACGAACCGTCGGACGCTCCTCTCCAGCACCCCTTCGTAGACTTTTCCAGGGAGGCTGAGGAATGTGATCCCCGTGTCGTTGGAGCGCACCCTCCAATCTCCCTCTTTAAAGAGGGGCATCACCACCCCAGTTAGCCAAACCAGAGGCACTGCCACCGGCTTCAACTCGACGCAGCAAAAGCATGTCAACCAGAACAGCTCTGCAACATTCAGAGCCTTAAGGAACCCAGGGAGGATCTCATCCACCCCCAGGGCCCCGCCACCGAGGAGCTTTCTGGCTACCTTGGCAACTTCAGTCCCAGAAATAAGAGAGCCCACCCAAAAGTACCCTGAGACTCTGCTTCCTCATTGGAAGGCTCTCATCAGGATTGAGGAGGCCTTGGAGGTATTCTCTCCACTTATCCAAAACATCCCGAGCTGAGGTCAGCAGCCCACCACTGTACACAGTACTGACTGCGTACTGCTTCCTCATCCTGAGCCGCTGGGCGGCAGAGTAAAATCTCTTTGGCGCCTTCAAGTAGTCGCTCACCATGCCCTCACCAAGTTCCTCCCCAGCCTGAGTTTTTGCCTCGGCAATCACTACAGCTCCATGCCGCTTGGCATGCCGATACCTGTCAGCTTCCTCCGCAGCGCAACAGGCCAGAAAGGCTAGGAACGGCTCCTTTTTCAGCTTGACGGCATCCCTCACCGCTGGGGTCCAACGGGTTTGGGGGTTACCGTCTCGACAGGCACCGACCACCTTGCTGCCACAGCTCCAGTCTGTGCCTCGACAACGGAGACACGTAACATGGCCCCCACGGACTAAATGTCCCCCAACTCCCGTGGGACGCGGTTGAAGCTCTGCCGGAGTTGGGGATCTAAACTCCTTCTGACAGACCCTCACAATATCTTTCAGTTTGTCAGGTCTGACCAGCATCCTCCCCCTCCATCGGAGCCAGCTCACCACCAGGTGGTGATCAGTTGATCCGCCCACTCCCTTCCCAGTGTCTAGAACATGCAGCCTCAAGTCCGATGATACGCCCAGAGTCGATCATTGAACTGCTGCCTTAAGTGTGCTGGTGCTGGGGGCACATGTGCACACCTTCATGCCTGAACATGGTGTTCGTTATGGACAGTCCATGATGAGCACAGAGGTCCAGTTACATATTCCGCTCAGGTTCAGATCGGGGGGACCATGCCTCCCAATCACGCGTTTCCAGGTCTTGCTGTAGCTGCCCACGTGAGCGTTGAAGTTTCCCAGTAAGACGAGGGAGTCCCCGACAGGAGTGCTCTCGAGAAGCCCCTCTCGAGAACCCAAAAAGGGTGGGTAGTCTGAACTGCCGCTGGGTGCATAGGCACATAAAACAGTCAGAACCTGTCCCCCCACCCGAAGGCGAAGGGAAGCTACCCTCTCATTCAGTTGAGGGGCAATCAGTATGCCCACACCTGCCCGGCACCTCTCACCGGGGCAACTTTGGAGTATAAAAAAAGAGTCCAACTCCTCTGAAGAGGCCCGGCTCCAGAGCGCGAGCCGTGCGTTGAGGTGAGACGAACCTCTCTGCCTCGTGCACTATCTCAGGCTCCTTCCCACCGGAGAGGTAACGTTCCATCTTCCTGGAGCAAGCTTCTGCAGCCACCGATCAGACTGCCAAGTCCCCCCCCCCCCAGACACAACCCGGTTCACATCGCATCTTATCCACATCTTGGTAAACCTGCACCTGGGTCAACCCGGTTTCCCTGCAGTTGAACATGCAAGTACTTCTGCTCAAACAGCCCAGTGACTCACCAGCAGCCATTAGGACCAAAGGATGAAGGCCAACGAGAAGAACAAAAACAGAAAGAGGAACTGTAGAAAAAAAAAGAAAGAGTAGGAGTCAAAGTTAGAGGAAGTCAATTTGTTGCCTCAGTGATGGAATGGAAGTTGGATGGAATCTTACCTTCTCCTCTAGCTCCTTGATCTGTCGCTTCTGTGCTTCGATAAATTCCTCCAACTCCTTGTTCCTCTGAAAAGGACAAACTTCAGGTTGTTGATCGGTCAAGAAACATGCATGTGGTTCTGGTCTGCACGCGGAGCTGGTCTCCAGCTGGTCTACATCAGTCCGTCCGTCCAACACCTCTCAGCAGATCACAAGTGATCTAATGTTCTCTACCTGTTGTGTCAGCTGCAGAAGCTCCATCCTTTCGTGGAGGATCTGGGCATCTCGCTCCCTCAGCTCACACATCACGTTCCTCTTCCATTGGTCCATGGCCCTCCGAAGCCCCTCCCTCTCATCCTCAGTCAACGTTTCCGTCAGACAACCGGTCTCCATCTTCAGGTTCTCCTCCTGCTGCAGCGCCTCAAACAACATGGCCTCCAGTTCCAGGATTCTCTGCACAGGATGAGAAGACCACCTTGGCCTTAACTCTGATCCTGTCTGCCAGGTCAGAGGTCATTTCAGTTTGCATTGACCGACAGCAGCTGCTCCAATCAGACGTCATTCTAGTGGCGAAGAGCAGCAGACCTGAGTGGATAACATTAGAAACCAGCAGATGGAGTCTGGATGTTTGGTCTTCTTCGTTGCAGACCGGAGGAACAATTACAAACCAACGTCAGAGTCTCTTGTCATTTGAAGAAGGATTTACTTAGTAACTAAGATAAGATAAGATAATACTTTATTGATCCCCATGGGGGAAATTCGGGTGTTGCAGCAGCAACATTTGAGGGAAAAAAAAAAAAAAAAAAAAAAAACTCGTGAAAGAGTGGTTTGAACCCAGAAGCTGTTTGGGCTTCGCTGGAGTAAACAACAGGAGACGGTCGACCTCGCCAGGCAGCAGCTGCTGTCATGTGACGGCAGGAGGTGGATAAAGGAGTGAAGGTCCCTCTGTCGTTCTTGAGGATGATGATGTCACACTGACCTTATGAGCCTGGTCCATGGACTGCTTCCTGTAGTCCAGCTCTTCATCCAGGTAGCCCTTCTGCTTACTGAACAGATCCTGGGAAACAGCGAGGTCAATACTATCAGCACCACTAGTGTGGCTGGTCGGGTGTGTGTGCTGGCCGTTAGAAGATGGCCTTCTGGAGAGGCTGTGGTACAACTTCACAAACATATTCACCTTCTCACTCTCGATATCCAGCATCTTCTGCTGCAGAGCGGACTTTGTCACCTCGATGGATTCCAGCCACTGATCGGAGACACGGAGACACATCGGCCATTAAACCGTCTGCTGGTTGCCAGGCAACCGCTCAGAAAGAAGCGGTCTCGGAGGTGCTACATCATGTCTTGGATGTTTTTGGTCTCCAAGCAAACAAGTTACAACTAATGGAGCCAAAGGATCGCTGAGACCCAAAGCAGAGAACAAGAAGAAGAAGGCGTGCTTGTTTCACCTTCTCGGCCAGTGTGAGAACCGTTCTGGCGTGAATCACCGTCACCTGCTCTTCATTGGACAGGTTCTGTCGGAGGACACACACACACAGCCACGGGTCACACAACAACACCAAGATGTGGAGTTCCAGGAGAGGAACACCGCGAGGAGATCGGCTGCTTCGCAAACAAGGAGCAGAAAAGGCCGCCGGCACAAGAACGTCCAGGCATCTAGAAGGAACCGGGGCCTCTGAAGGTCACAGAGGAACCGGCTCTCGCGCAGACACAAACATGTACAGAATGAGGTCAACATACACTTACGGCGTTATCTCCCAGGATGTCCAGCTTCTTCATCAGCTGGCTGATCACAACGTCCTGTCAAAGGGAGGCCGTAGAGTCAAGGAAGGTCTGAGAAGACGGAGAGGTGGGATGGAGGTGTTTTTGCTGAGGGACTCACTGTGACTCCCTCGGCCTCACAGTAGACCTGCAGAGGACTGAGGCCCTCCGGGAAACGCAGCGGCTGGAAGTTGATGCCGGGCGAGCGCCGCTCCCTCTCCTGGGAGGAGGTGTGGTTGCCATGGGAACAGAGGAGACAAGGCGTCAGTCGCTCGGTCACCGAAGTCAACGCCAAGGCCACCCGGACTCGGTCACCTCCAGCTCCAGGATCCGAAACTCCAAAAGCTCATTCTGGTCTCTGGCGTCCTGGATGTCGTTCTTCAGATGCAGCTCCTCGCCCTCCATCTGCTTCACCTGCAACATCGAGCACCATAAAGCCCTTCACTTCCCAGCATCTCCTACAGCTGCACGCTGAACCTATCAAGACGAGCTTCACCTTCTCCACCAGCTGCTGGTTCCTCTGATACAACAGCTGCTTCTCCTCCACCCACTTAACATCCTGGGACACACAAAACATTGCCTCCACCTGAGTGGGAACGCAGAACCATGGAGAACGTCCAACACGGAACCCGCTGACTGTGTATTTTCAACAGGTTATGCAGAGCAAACCAGACCAAGACCTCAGAGAAGGATTCCCTCCAGTTCTCTGGAGGTTCTTTGACGCTTCTGTGTTTTCCTGTCAGAACAAAGCCTGCCAACAGGAGGCCTCCAGTCCTTGGTTTTCTGAAGTCTTCTGATCTTCTACCAGTAAATACTCAGCCGGCGCAGCACTTTTCCAGGTAGTATCTGCCACATTCAAAGTAAATCTAGATGTTTCCAAGTATTTGGACTGTGTTTCAGGTTTGATGTGTCATTCACAGGAGAAAGCAGTCATGATACACTGAAATGTTCTGGAAGAGAAGATCCCGTCCAGTCACTGTCCACCAACCAGACGAACCGCACAGGTGTGCGTGTGTGCGCGTGCGTGTGATGGTATGTCTAACAGTGAATACTGGGTGAAGATCAATGTGCCTCCTATTCTCCCGGTGCCTTCAGTCCACCTCCGAGAGGTGGCGGGCAGAAGAGGTGGTCCTTCATCGTGCAGCGTTTAGGGGTGTGAGTGTGAGCGCAGACGTTACCAGTCCTTGTTGGTTCAGAGCCGATTCCAGGTCGGACACTCTGGTCTGGGACCGGCCCAGCTCGTCCAGCAGCTGCTCTCTGGTCTGGAACACAGCAGAACCCTCACTCATCCACCGTCCATCTGCTCCGCCGAGCCGGAGGAGCTGCGCTCACCTTGATCTCCTTCTCGGCGTCGTAGCTCCCCCCGCTGGTCTCCGTCAGTAAGGCGTACGCCCGCTGCAGTGCCTGGTACTCCTGGGTCAGCTGGCGGTAACGAAGCTCCGCCTCCTCGCGAACGCCCACCTGCGGCGTGACATCAGCATCATGCCACGCTTCGGATGTGTGCGAGAAGGTCCTGTGACCGAGACATGCTGCTTCTCAGGTACGGCCAGGGTGAGAGTGAGTGTGTGTGTGTGTGTGCGATAGTGAGTGAGTTTATTTGTGTTAGTGAGTGTGTGTGTTTGTGTGAGAGTCATAGTGTGAGTGAGTGTGTTTGTGTGAGAGAGTGTGTGTGTGTGTGTGTTTGTGTGAGAGTGTGTGCTTGTGTGTTTGAGTGTGTGTGTGTGTGTGTGTGTGTGTGTGTGTGAGAGTGTGCGCGAGTACCTCCTCAGGTTCAGTGTCTGGGGTTTTATCGGTGTGAAAAGACAGAGATGATCCATCGGAGTCCACCGATGCTTCTTCATCGTAGCCGTAGAAGGTTTCTATGACCTGCACACACATGGTCCATCAGAGGTTCAACTCCAGGACCACCACCGGCAGGTGGGGCAACATCGCCAAGAGACTGACCCTGCAACTCCTGAAGGTCCGCCTCCTCCTCAAGGACTCCTGGCGTCTGTACCTCAGCAGCATGTCCCTCTCCTGGAGGACACGTTCACAGGTTCACGGCCGGTCCTCCGAGCGACCGGCCCGCCGGGAAATACTTACGATCACATTCTTGACGTAGCCGGCCGTCTCCAGGGCCTGCAGAGCCACACACAATGAAAGACTCAAAGAACTTCTGCTGCTCCTCCTTTCAGAACTACCAGTGGCTCTACAACATGTCGTCGTGTAGGATGTGTTTCACAGTCCCACTGCTTCAATGCAACATGGGTGAGACCATTTACAAGGAGCACTAGCAGTGGTAGGAGTACTAGTACTGGTCGTAGTAGTAGAAGTACCTTGGACAGGTCATCGATCACATGTTGCTGCTCGGTAACCTGCAGTCGCAGGAACTCCATCTCGCGCTCCTGCTGGCTGTAACCATGGTAACTGGTGGAGTGGCTGCGGTCCAGGTCGTTCAGGGAGCTGGGTCTCCTCTGCAGGTGTCACAAAGTGCTGTTACCGTGGAGACGGAGCTCGGCCTCACCTTCCCCGACACACGGACCGTGTCGCTCAGACCGTCAATTCCCGGCGTGGCTATGTGGTACGTCACAGCGGCGCCGAGGCTTTTGGACCAGGACCTACCACGGCGTCCGCCGCTGCGGCCCTGGTTGGCCAGAGTCTGCCAGCCGTGAGGGAGAGGACTTCTGAGGACCTCCCTCTCCAGGGTTCAGGCTGGAGATGTTGCCCGTCAAGCTCCCTGTCAGTCCGCTGCGTTGTGTTCCTCAGATCTCGCCGCCGGATGAACCGACAAATGGGCCGAGCTCACACGGGGCCGGGGGTCACAGGTTACCATAGTTACCATTTCCATGTTCTCCTGGGTGACGAAGCGCAGCTTGTTGTCGAGGCGACGCAGTGCCAGAGCCAGCTCCTCGTTCTTCCTGCTCAAACGCTTGTTCTTGTCCAGAAGAGGAAGGAACTGACTCTCTGCCTCCCGAAGCCTCTTCAGCTGCAGAAGAAAGAAAAGTTCAGCTTTCATGAAGGAGGTCAGGAATGTGTGTGCGTGTGTGAGTGTGTGTTACCAGCTCATTGCGTTCTTCAGACAGCAGAGCATTTCTGTCCTCCAGCTTCCGAACAACTGCGCTGAGCTCAGCGATTTTCAGGTGGAAACGACGGGTATCGCGGTCCTCCTGGGCCTGCAACACACACACACACACACACACACACACACACAAAGTTTGTTTTGGACTTGGTCGCATGTCAAACCATGTGTAAGTTTCTATGGCGACCAATGACCATCACGACTAGATGAATGAGTATGCAGTCATGACGAGCACTAAACCCATGAATGGAGATGACGCGAACCCAGGTTACTATGGTTACCGCGGAGGGAGGAGGCAATAAGCGCGGCATCATGGAGGAGCTTCATGGTGGCGGCGGCTAACGTGACGTGGAGGTGAGTGGGAGACGGATCTCCATGTAGTGGGTGCGAGCTGAAAGAGGCGGGGCTTACGATGTGCACATTGTTAGTGGTGGCGTTAGGGGTGTGTCCAGGGTGGTTAAGCCCTGCCCTCTGCGCGTCTCTCAGCGCTGCGATTTGCTGCTCGGCAGCCTGAGTCTGCAGCTGCAGGCGGTGGGCGTGGCCAGCCTGGAGCCCCAGGGCCTTGTCCAGCACACTGACTGCTCTGTCCTTCAGCTTTATCTCATCCATCTGGACACACAGACAGGTGAGAGGCGGAGTCAGTCGGGACCACAGGCGGACAGGTGAGAGGCGGAGTCAGACAGGTGAGAGGCGGAGTCAGTCGGGACCACAGGCGGACAGGTGAGAGGCGGGGTTTAACGGCTAAGCTCTTAGGCTGCTGAGAACCTGGTGGCACCACAGCCTGAAGAGTCCATCCATGACAGGAGAGCAGTGATTGACAGCTACAGACTCCCCCCACCCCCCCACCACAAGTATGAGCTGTTCAAGGTGCCATCGTTCGTTCCTTAAGAGTCACGTGATGCTACCTCCCCTCCTTCACCGGGGGCCGGTGGACACCTTCAGCCTGACCACCTCTGACAGACCTCCGTCAGCGTTCACCAGAAGACAGCTCCGTGCCCTGCAGGTCCTTCCCCTCCTCACAGCACCAGGTGGACTTAAGGTCACCGTGTTAAGCCGGCCTGAAGTCAACCCCACTGGCCCTGGTGGCCAGAGGGTGGAGATACACCCATCTCATCATTCATCTGCTCGTCTGAATGGGAACGGGTGGGGGGGCAGACAGACTGGTCGGGGGGGGAGGGTTCGCCAACAACCAACATGGCAGCCGGCGTGGGGGGGTGGAGAGACAAACTGAGGTCAGAGGTCACCATGTGGACTCTAAAGGCCATTGAGCTCACACATCATGGATGATCTCATAGAATAGGAAGCAGCGTTGGAGGCGGAGCCAAAGGGTCACATGATGTAAGAAGGGTTGGACCGGGAGGCGGTAAGTCACCTCGGCCTGCTAACAGCGAGCTTATCTACTGAACCCACTGTCTGGTCTCTTCTGGACGTCCTGCAGGTTCTCGCATCACGGCGTTCTGAGACAGCCGGGTCTACAGCCCCTGGCTCAACACTCCGACGCCAGGAACATCTGCCTGAACTCTCAGCTCGGCGACCAAACACACAAACATACAACACTCTGGAGCGGAGATGAGATGGCCTGTCTCCATGGTAACCGCCACAGAGACACCCTGTGTTCCCATGGCGCCGTGTGTTGGACAACAATCATCCATTCATCTGCTGAATGAAGCTCCTGTCTGTCCTCTGAGGCAGAGCAGGGTCCCGTTCACACCTGATCCCAACAGTCATGACAGGGACCTTCTCAGCCTCCTCTCCAGGAGGATTCACCTGCTCTACGTGGACATCGCAGACGGTCTGTTCTAGATCAGTTCTTCATAATGATGTTACCAGTGTGGTGATGAACGCACGTCTAGAAGAAGAGGTCCTACCAATCTGCGGATCTCCCTCTCACAGTCCCTCTTGGTTCTGTTGAGCTCCTCCTGGTGCTGGTGGTGGGCCGACCGGAGCTCGGCCGCTCGGGCCTGGCAGGCCTGCTGGGCCAGGATCAGAGCTTCTTCTGTGGATCTCTTGGCTCCTCGTTGCTCCTGGACTTCCTGCTGGAGGCGACAACGTTCAGCATCCCAGGTCCGTCTCATCTCTTCTCCTTCTGCCAGCAGAGCGCTCCTCACCTGGAGAACCACAGACAGACCCTCTCACACTTGGAGACACGGCACTAACAGCCCCCTCCACGCCTCTATCAGGGAAGAGGGAGACTGAATGCAGACGGTGAAGAACGTCAGGTGGACAGACAAGAGCCACTGAAGAGTCACAGATATGTAGTTGTGGAGACGGACGAACGTAACCGCGGAGACAGGTGTTACGGCGGAGGTGACCTGCGGTCCTGCGCTCACCTTGTCGGCGGAGCCGTCCCGCAGCGTCGCCACCAGTCCGCTTAGACGTTGAATCTCTCCATCCTTGATCTTGATGACCCTCATCAGTTCCATCTCGTGTTGCCGTAGTAACGTCTCCCTGGTGATGGCCAGCTCCTTCTGCTTCTCCTCATGCAGCTTGGTCTTCAGCTCCGTCACGGCGACGGTGGCGCGGTGGTGCTCGGCCCGGAGCTCCTGGCTCTTCTCCCTCTCCAAGCGGCTCACCTGAGGACAGACGTGCATAGGTGAGCGCTCGGCCGGCGTCCCGTCGGCGTCCCGGAAGCCGGAGTTCTTCCACCTTGTTCTTCTCCTGCTGGAGTTCTATCTGGATGTCGGTCAGTTTGGCTCGGAGCTCCTCGTTGGCGGCTTGTAGGGACGCCATGGCGTCCGGGCGCTCCCCCTTCCCCCGCCCTCCTGCTCGCTTTGACATCACCAACGCTGCCCGCAGCCCCGCCCACCGCCGTCTGTCAGTCAGTCAGAGGTCACACATCTGCACCTGCAGACACACACACCGTCACATCTCCGCACCTCAGACGCTCCACCTTCAGCAAAGGTGATGACCTGATGAAGACCCAGGCTCAGGTGCTGTGGAGGCGAGCTGGACCATACAGGAGCGACTCCAGGGCTAGGGATCTACCATCTGATCCATCACATCCAGTCCGTTACCAAGGCAACAGCATCAACATGGTCAGGACATTCGAATCACACACACACAAAAAAGCAGAGCTTCTGTCACTCACCGTCCAATAGGCAGCCACGGCCGCTGCATTGCTGCGTGTGTGTGTGTGTGTGTACACTAGCCTCCTCTCCTCAGCTTGCTCAGATGCAAGCCTTAGTGCAGCGCGCTGTGTGTGTGTGTGTGTGTGTGTGTGTGTGTGTGTGCCACCAGCATCAGTTTCCCTCCATTGGTGTGTGTGTGTCAGTTAGCCCCTGTCAGTTTGTTCGATGCTGTTAGCTTCTCCTCTGCAGCCTCCTCTGTCGTCATCCTCCTCCTCCCAGCATCCTCCTGTGACAGACCTGCAGCATCAGTTTGCTCCCTCTGCTGGATGCTCTGCATCCTAACATCTCCTGACACCTCTGTCTCCATCTGCTGGACAGTCCCCGCCACCACCTTCTACCCACAGGAGACGCTTTCTGCCATCTCCTCCGTTTCAGGTCAACGATCCCCAGGCTGAGGTCTTTGAAGAACCCGCCTCAGGCTCCGAGGACCAAAGAAGTGCTGAGGGAAAACATGTTGGTGTCTAATGGGACTTGACTGTTTGTCATCCGTGTCAATGGAGTGTGTGTGTGTATGTGTGTGTGTTGAGTAACAACCCATCCCCGTCGCCTGTGTTTCTGTTTATTTCCCTTTTTACGGATCAATAAATATCAGCGTTTAGAAATAAAGTGTTTCAGCCCAAAACCCCAGACCAGTGACCCCGACTACTTCCTGGAAGTCCATTGTGACCGCGTCACGAAGGATGAAGCTCCTCTGTGATTGGTCCTCACACCCAGCTATGTGATTGGTCCGCATGACTCGACGGCCTCTCAGCTTGGAGACGTGAAGAACTTCCTGCCCGGCTCGGCGTGCCCACTGAGGAGGATGCGCGTGGAGAAGTTAGCTCCAGGCGGAGGAGACGGGGTTTCTGGTCAGGAGGTCAGACTGGACTCACGGGTTCCGGACGCGTCCCCTCGGCGGGGCGCCATGGTAACCGTGGAGCTCCGGGGACGTCAGGGGCCGGAACAGGCGGACTGGAAGAGCCGTGACATCATCAGGTGATGTAAGAGACAGGCTCCGCCCACACAGTAACTGATACTTCATGTATTGACAGGCTTGCAGGAACACACACACACACACACACACACAAGCACAAGCTGCCCTGGACCTTCTCGCTCACCAGTACCTGGGCCGTGGCCGTCCTGGCTGCTGGAGGACGTCTGCACGGCGAGGATGCGTCTCCAGTAGTCCTCGGGGAGCGACAGCAGGCGGGACACCACCTGGGAGCAGACCAGCCGGGACGTCACGGCGAGAAGGTCGCGGAGGACCCACCGCTCCTCCACGACCTCCCACCTTTGGCTGCGTGGTGGTGTCCCTCATGATGGTGGACGGAGAAGGTTCGGGCATCCCGTGGCCCACCAGCGTGGGGCCGAAGACTCGGGACAGGTTGTTCTGGTCCATCTGACAGGCAGGGCTCCTCATCACTCTGAGGACACGTCGCCGTCACGTGCCGCCCGCCGAGGACGAGATCCGTCGAAGGTCTGCGCAGCTCTTACCTGTGGAGGTGGAGCATCAGGAAGGCCAGCGTGTCTCTGTTGACCTTCGGCAGCTCGGCCACTGCCTGGAACATGAGGGCCGCGCCGTTTTCGTCGTCGTTCTTCTCTGAGGGCCGGGCGTGGACAGGCGGGAGCCGGTCAGAAGGTCCGTTTCGAGGCACCAGGGGCGAGGAACACCATCCTCGTCCGCGCGTCCTCACGAGCAGGTGTCAGGCGGGGTGAGGACCACGTACCTGAGGCCTCCATGAAGGTGCGGTGCAGGCGGAAGGTGACCAGCGGCTCCCTCAGTCTGCGCAGGAAGTCCTTGAGGAGGCCACAGATGACGTGAACGTCCGACACCTTGTTGAGCTGCAGCAAGTTCTTCCCTCCCAGGAACCTCTGGCGGAGCTCCTTCACCTGCCGCTCCCCCCCGGGGACCCGGTACAGGCCCCTCTGCAGGAGCAGGGATCTTCTAAGCAGGGAGGGGCTTCCGCCTGGACCAGCCAGTCCCAGGGCCTCACCCACACACCCTCATTCTCCCTCTCATTCACACGTCCGGACAATCTGGGGTCTCCGGCGAACCTCCTCCATGTTTCTGGACTACGGGAGGAACCCGGAGAACCCAGAGGAACCCCACTCAGACACAGGCAGAACCTGGAGACTCCACACAGAAAGGAACCCTGTGGGAATCCCCACAGGAACCTTCTGGCTGTGGGGTGGAGATTCCACTGACTTGAAGAATCAGGTGTTGTCCTTCGGACCCATCAACCTTCAGACTCTTTGAAGGACCCCCCCCCCACCAATCCAAGGCCGGCCAGCCGGCCAATGAGAGCAGGTTACCTCGGCCAGGCCCCGCCTCTCAATCTCCTTCACGCACTCCACGAGCAGAGGAGGAACCCTGGGGTGGGTCCGAGGAGCGAAGGTCTCCAGCAGCTCCTAGCAGCAGAGACGTCCAATCAGGAGACGGACCTCTGGACATCCTGAAGCCGCGGGCGGTTACCTCCTGAGCCGGACCTCCTGCCGCAGAGGCCCAGCAGCTGTCGGAACATCTGGGCTTGCACTCCGGGTGGAGAACCAGGCGGCAGGTCCTGCACTTCACCGCCACCTTCCCGAAGCGGATGCGTTTCCCACAGGCGGAGCAGGTCTCCGGGCGGATCACCTGCAGGAGGACCAGGAGGTCAGGAGGTGAGGAGGTCAGGAGGTGAGGAGGTCGAGGAGCCGTGAAGACTGACATACAGACGCTCCGTACGGTTTTGGAGAGGAACAGATGTCTCTGAGGTTTCTGGGCTCGGACCGGCCCCACCACCACCTCTGGACCTCCATCTTCTGCTGGAAACCACACCGAGGTCTGGTCTGGGGGAGAACGTTCAGAGGCCCCAGCAGGTTCCTCTCTGGTCTTCGAGGGTTTTCACAGAGTGACGGAACCGCAGGGTTGAACTGACCTCCACCCCCTTCTTCTCCTCCTCCTCCTCCTGTATTGGAGGAGGACACTCCCTCCGAGGGACCGCATGGCGCCTTCTCAGGGGCTTCCTGCGTGATGTCCACCACCATGTGGATCTGACCTCTGTCCGGGGCTGTCACCGATGCCTTCACAATGGTCTCCACCTCCTGCCAGAAGAATCCAAAGCTGTGAAGATGTGTGCGTGACAATAACCCCTGATGGTGACCTTCAAGGTTCCAGGAGACTGCTGAGGATCATGCAGAAGATGCCTGCATCACCCCTGCACACCAGCAGGAGGCACTCTGAGGAACAGCATCTTCTCACCTTCTCCAAAGCCCTCCTCTCCAGCAGCTCTGCGGAGATGTTCCCGCCCCTCCCTCGCTTTCCGACCGTGGCGCCGAGGGCCACGCCCATGGAGGACCTCTGCAGAACATCAGGGAGAAGGTCAACAGAGCACGGCTCAGGCTAAAACATCAGCCCGAGGAGCAACCCTGGTCCATGCACCACGTCCAGATGTTCCAACATGGCCACCTGGGCGTTCTCCTGGAAGGCTGTGCCTATTCCTGTCAATCATCTGGCACCAACCTCCTTACACTCCAGTCTCCATGACACACGCACGCACGCGCGCACACACACACACACACACACACACACACTCTTACCCTCCTCTCCCGGGCCCTGGACCTCAGGGGTTTGATGACAGTTGTGTCCAAATCCTGAAACATCAGCACCAACGTGGGTTTCCTTGTGGAAGCTTGGAGATGTTCTGCGGAGGAGGACCTCACCACGTCGTCGTCCGTGCGGTCGTAGCTGATGTCAGAATGCGACAGGAAGGAGGACTCGTCGATGGCGGTCAGCCTGAGGGCCGGAACCGGACAGCCGCGGTGAGACGGGAACCCGGCCAGATCCTCAGAAGGTGGGCGTCGGGAGAACCCTCACCGCTTGCTGCTGCGGTGCAAAGTCACGTTGGGTCCCTTGTGATCGAAGGTCGCCAGGAGGGACTTCTGCTCATCGTTCAGGCAGGCGCTGGATCTGCTGTCATGGACCAGGATGTCACACATCAGCTGCATCTGCCGCTGCTGTCCCAACACAAGAGAAGATGTTCCTCGGAGAGCCTGGACGGAGCCACGGCTCTCCTCCCCTCCTTCGGGAGCTCTTTCCACCCCAGTGGAACCTCAGATCTGTTCTTCTAACTCACGATGAACCACCTGGTACTTCAGCAATAACAGAAGATGCTGGATTTCAACTATTCGACACATCAGGGGTCACCCTTCATCATCTGTGGACCACCACATAAGAGGTCCTCATCATCCTAGGGCCTTCAAGTGAAGGTGGCAGTCAGGAGTGTTTTGAGAAGCCCTTAAGATGGTTTGAAGGACGTCAAACATGCAGGAAATAAAGGTCAGAACTGAACTTATGAAATACTTTTGGAAAAAGCAAACAAACACTGAGGTCCTGAAGACACAAAGTAACTGCCTCCTTCTCCTCCTTTGGGCTGCTCCCTCCAGGGGACTCCACCGCCAATCATCTGCCTCCACCTAACCCTCTCCTCTCACACCAACCACCTTCCTGTCGTCCTTCCCTCCATCCATCCATGAACCTCCACTCTGGTCTTCCTCCAGACCTCCTGCCTGGCAGCTCCAACCTCGGCATTCCTTCTACCCGGATCTTCTCCAGCCCTCCTCTGTCCATTTCCAAACCATCTCAGTGTGACTTTATCTCCAGAACATCTACCATGTGCCATCCCTTTGATGGACTCCACCCTCCTCACGCCCAAAGAGAACCTCCACATCCTCCTCTGTTTCTAGTCTTCTCCTCAGTGGCTCCAAGCCAGACACCACGGCTGCTCTCACCTTCTCCTCCAGAAGATAGGAGGACCCGACGGTTCAGCCGGAAACAAAAGCGGTGATGTTCCGAGCGGACCGACCCGGACCGTGGGACAGAGACCTCCTGCCCTGAAGGTGGAGACGGACGTTTGCGTTCACCTGGCCGTGTTGCCTTCACTGACCAGGTACTGGAAGTCTCCCTCCAGTTTGTATCTCTTCTTCATCTCCACGTCCAGCTGGTTCCTGGCATGTTTCAGTTTGACCTCCAGCGCCGCTTTGGCCACGTCCGACTTCACCAGCAGCTCCTTGTACTTCTTCAGCTCCAGCTCGGCGTGGAGCCAGCGCTTCCTGAGCACCTCAAAGTTCTTCACCACCTCCATGAACTCTGAGAGGCAGAGGCAAGAAGGTGACGTGGCCCGCTGGCCTCCAGACCGTCCGGTCACCGGTGGAGAACCTCACCCAGCTCGGTGCTCAGCGTGTTCTCCTCCAGCGTGATCCGTTGAAGGCACAGGGCCAGCAGCTCCTCCACGATCACACGAGACTCACCCATCCTCCACGAACACCTCCTCAGGCCAGGATGAACCTTCACCGGAGTCGGTCCGTATCTGCAGGTGGATCCGACTGAAACATCTGGACTGACAAAGAACAGTGCCACACTGGAAATGACAGGAGGTTCTAGTATGAAGATGCAGAGAAGATCATGACGAAACATCTGCGACATCAGGGAAATCCTCCTCCGGCTCGAGGAACCTAATGCACATCTCTATGAAGCTCTGATCATTCATTTGGTCCATGTGAAGAAGACGGCGCTTTGAGAAGCTTCCACCTGCTGCGCTGTGACTGAGTGAAGCCAGTGGCGCGGCTAGCTGCCCTCGCTAGCTGCCCTCGCTAGCCGCGGCTAGCTCAGGTTCACGGTCTCTCTTTCCGGGGTGTGAACGGCGCGTAATAGTCGTCGGTACTGGGGAGCCGTCGGTAAAAGCAGCCCGAGTCAAAGCCGTTCTTCTCCTCTCGGTGTCCGGAAAATCGATCGGAGAATGGTTGATCAAGCCAATCGATTACGGAGTTATTAGGAAGAGAAAGGCTCGGAACTCACGTGCTGACGTTCCAGGATCCAGACAGCTAGCGGCTAACGGCTAACGGCTAAGAGCAACCTGCCGCTTGTTTATGCTCACGTGCCGTGTTTGGCCGGCGCGCCAAAAATGACGTTACAGCATGAAGTCTCGTTCTGATTGGGCCGTCAATGTGACGGAAACAGAAATACTTATTTTGTTGATAAAAACCTTCAGCAGTCAGCTGACTATCATAATAATAATAACTATGATAAAAGAGTGTGTGATTACTGTTGTTCGGAGTTGCCTCCTGTCCGGCTCAGCTGTCTCATCTTCACTTCGAAAACAGGATGAGCTCATTCAACACATCTACATGCGTGTGAGTTTGTGTGTGTCCTGTTCCTGAGTGTGTGTGTCTGTCTGTGTGTGTGAGAGAGAGCGAGTGTCTGTTCCTGAGTGTGTTTGTGTGTGAATTGTGTGTGTGTTTGTGTGAGTGAGTGTCTGTCTGTTCCTGAGTGTGTGTGTGTGTGTGTGAGTGTGTGTGTGTTTGTGTGAGTGAGTGTCTGTCTGTTCCTGAGTGTGTGTGTGTGTGTTTGTGTGAGTGTCTGTCTGTTCCCGAGTGTGTGTTTGTGTGTGTGTGTGTGTGTGAGTGTGTGTGTTTGAGTTAGTGAGTGTCTGTCTGTTCCTGAGTGTGTGTGTGTGTTATGTAACAGCAAATCTGCTCCTCTGTCACTCGGGCTCATAGAGTGTTTGTTGTGTCTGAAGGGTCACATGATAAAACCTGAGAGTTGAGCCGCGGTCATGTGATGAGTGACATCTCGACGAGCCTCAGCGTGGAGCCCTGGTACGTCAGGTGGCAGCAGGAGGCGTCCAATCAGGCGGCAGCTCACTGACATCTTGTCTCAGTCCAGTCGGCGCCACCATCTTCCTCCAGGCACGTTCCAGTAGACCTGCCATGAGGTCACCTCCGCCCACATGCCGGACGAGGTCTTCCATAGATGGAGCTGCAATCCGAAGGACTGTTGTCCCATCAGCAGATTAAAATCCTGTTATGCAACTAATCTGCTCACTTTCTGACCGGGGGGATCATTTCCACGGCAGCCAGGTCAGCTATGTTTCCATGTACAGTGAAGAGCAGAGGAAGACCTCCTGGCCCCGGCTTCACGCGGGGAACGCATCGCATGGCCGATCCACAGCTATGGCCACTTCCTGTCTGCTGTCAGGAGGCCCAGCGACAGGAAAAACCCTTGGGAGCCCAGGACCTTCAACCTTCTGAATTCATCATAGTTCTCCCTTGACTCCTCACTGAAACTCCAAAATTGACTGAAAACAAAATAAATATGTGAACTGAATTCCAACCCAAACTGTGTAAATATGACTTTTATTGTGAAAATACACAGCAGCCATCACTTCCTGTTTCAGTCATATGACACTGCGACACTCCGTTCACATCTACTCGCCTATGGAGTTCAGGGCAGGCGCCTGAAGTTCATTCAAAAAAGGTTTCAACGGAGCCGCACCTGAACGCATCGCGGCTCGACCCTGCACCTTCAGCTCCGTCTGGGCCTCCTGCCACAGGCCACACACACACACACCTGCTTCACAAGCCAACAGGAAGTACAGCTTTAGCATTTTCTTTAACATTCGTTACAACCACTAAGCTAGCTCTGGCTTTAGCGTCAGAGAGACGGAGGTTAACGCCAAGGAAACAGACACGTTGATTCATCTCAGACAAAAGGTCAGGGTTCGCGGCCACCAGCCGGGTGGAGCCCACAATCACACCTCGCAAGGTCTTCGTGAGGGCAGAGATGTTCACCGGACAGTGTCGTTCAGTCCACGATGGGCTGCTGACGAGGCGGTAACCGGTCACTTTACGCGGAATTCATGGCAGGTGCTGCATGATTAGCGTTAGCTCGTTGGAGAGGGAGGGGTCGACATGGCTTGGAATTCCTTTTCTTTAAAAATAAAACTTTATTTATTCATTCAAATCTTTAACAAAAGCCGTCTGTTAAAAAAGTCCCGGTTATCACAGAGGTCTGGCTCTTTGGTCCACGTGGAGGGAAGGTCGTCTTCTGGTGTGAGGACATCGCCCGGCGTGCAGCTCAGACACCGTCTGGTGTCGTCAGAGGGCTAAAGTGAGCGGAGATAAAGTGTCGGGTGACCTGGGCGGCGTCCCGGTCTTCTTCAGTGCGGTAAAAACAGGCGTCACCAGTAAGGGGTAGCCATCTGGTCCCAGCTCCCCCAGCTCTTCCACCCGGAGAAGATGGCGGATGACATCCTGGGACTTCCAAGAGGGTCCGCCTCCGTTCCTTTGCCATCCTTCCGGATGGGGAGCCCAGAAGGAGCTTCCGGAACCCCGGTCAGGCAGCTGCTCAGGTCCCTCGGCATTAGCCGGTAGTTGGTCCCCCGGTTGTTGTCCCAGAAGGTCTGATCCCGTGTCTGGTACTGAATGCAAAACTCCACGCCTGTTTTCAGCCCCAGGATCTCCGGGACTGGGACGGAGAAGAAGAAGGTGTCGTAGTCGCTGCGGCCGTAGACGTTGTCGAGGTAGCGACAAGGAACATCCAGGAAGGAACGCCATGAATCAAAGGTGATCCGGACAGCAACGTGCTTCTCAAAGCAGATGTTGCGGACCTGCACGGTTCCGGACAGCAGGTAGTCTTGGACCACACAGGTCTCCAGGCAGACCTGCTGAAGTCGGAGTCGGTTCCTCAGGTCCAGGTAGTCTGAGGCTGGCTGGGGGAAGTCCAGAACCAGGCCGGGACCGCTGTCTGAGTCTGCAAGAGAGCAAAGAATATGAAGATGAGATCATTCATCATTGCGGTCCTGAGGTTCTCAGCTGGTTGGACTTGGTGCTAATGGTGTCCGGAGTTAGGAATCTCCTCAGCAGCAGATGTTCCTGCTCTTTCTGCTGCCCGCATCTGTCTTGCTCTCATCCTGCTGGAAATCTAACCCTTCCAAAGAAGGTCTCCTGGAAACACAGCTGAGGTTTGCAAGAGACCCTCGGGAACCCAAGGAGATGGGACAGGGTTGGAGGCCTGCTCCATGAGACGACCCCCCGAACACGCGGGCGGACGCCGTTTGGCCGTCGGCGAGCTGAAGAACCAGGAGCCACCACAACCGCCCTTCCCTGAACTCTTCCTCAGCGGGTCCCCGACGACACGGGTGAAGATGAGGAAGGTCTGACCTCTGTGCTGTGATTGGCTGCCCCCCGGCTGGCTCAGGTGGACGCGCGGCTCTGCGGGCGTCTCCTCCTCGGCCTGGTGGAAGATGTGGATGGCGGTGAGCGCCAGGCCGCGGGCGTCTGCGAACACCACGCTCTTCTTCTGCCTCCTGTGCAGCCACGCCGCGCCGCCGTCCGTTGCGGCGCGGCCGCAGCCGAAGGCGTCGCCGCAGCGGCCCGAGGCCAGGCAGGGGCGCAGGGGTCCACAGCGCAGCGACAGGCCGGCCAGGGAACGGCGGGTGTCATGGGGACGGAGGAACGAGTTCAACGGCGGCGAGCTGGCGAGGCAGATCGTCACGGCGACGTCCACGGGCATGACAGGAGCGGAAGCCCCGGCACGAGGGTCCAACATGGGGAGGTACCTGAGGAGACACAGAGAACCAATCAGCTCTTCAACAGATTCAAGGCTGCGGCCGTTATCACCCTCACGCGTCCTCGGGAACCACCGACACCTCGTCCTAACTCCTGCTCCAGACACCCATCACCCCCATCCGCTGAGGACACCACTATCCCCACCCGCCACTCCACCGAGGTTATCGTGACCGCAGACCAGGTCAGGAGACTCCAGCAGCGCAAGGCTGCAGGTCCTGATGGCATCTCCCCCAGGGTTCTGAAGACCTGTGCCAGCCAGCCGTCCCCGGTACCGAGACACTTCTGCAACCCGAGCCTGAGCCAGGACAAAGTAACCGTGCCGTGGAAGTCGTCCTGCCTGCTTCCCGTCGCCATCACACCTCGATGACTGCCGAGCGGTTGCCCTCACATCTCATGCGATGAAGGTTCTGGAGAGACTGGTCGAAGCCCACAGGTCAGGTCGGTGCTGGAGCCTCCGCAGTTTGCCTATCAGCCTCACTTAGGAGTTAAAGACGCCGTCATCTCCCTGCTCCGGACGCTCATCTGCACCTGAAAGGTGGAAGAGCTGCCGTGAGAATCACATTCTTTGATTCCGCCGGTGCTTCAACACCGTTCAGCCACTGCTGCCGGGTGTCCAAGGCTCGGCGATCTCCTCCGGTTGTCCGGCTGGGCGGTCAGCGATACTGGAGCTCCTCAGGGGACGGACGTCCTCCTTTTCTCTTCACTTTGTACACCACCCGCTTCCACCACCTGCAGAGGTTCTGGGGTGACTGGGGTGGTGTGGGCAGAACGCTGGCAGACAGATGTGTAGACCGGACTGAACGGAACCACTTGAGGCTGAATGCCAGAAAGACCTGGGAGGCGGTGATGGACTTCAGGAGGAAGATGGACATGCCGGCACAGCCTCTACAGATCAGGGGTGAGGGGGTGAGGGGGTGGAGATGGTTGAGGACTTTACATTCCTGGGTGTCGTGATTGTCAGCAGACTGGACTGGAGATCCAGGAGAGGAACGAGTGGACTGGACTTGCTCACGAAGTTCCCATCCTTGAATGTATGAAGCAAGATGTTGGAGATCTTCTGTGGGTCTGTTGTCTCCAGTCTCATCTTCTTTGCTGCTGTGTGTTGGAGGGGCAGCATCAGAACGAGAGACTCCCACAGACTGGACGGGGTCATCAGGAGAGCTGGCTCCGTGATTGGTCCCAGGATGGAGAACTTTGAGAGGGTGGTGGAAAGGAGGACGCTTCGGAAACCGACATCCATCATGGACAACCCCGACCACAGCGGACGGACAGCGCGGCAGCTTCTCCGGCAAAGCTACAGGAGATCTTTCCTAGCTCACGCCGCAACCCTGTGCAAAAATAATCCGTTTGCCACTTTGCTCATTATCTATTCCTTCATTTTTATTTCTATTTTCCCCTCAGATTATACTTTCTACTTTTACACTTCAGACTTGATTTTATTGGACTTTATTTCAAGACTTATTTTGATCTTTAACTTTCCACTGTCTTGTCCTTGCATGTTTTGCTGCTGCAAAACTATTTCCCAACCGTGGGATCATGGAAGAACATCTCATGTCAGCCTGTGGACACGCCGTTCCACTGGTCATCTTCTTCATCCTCCACCCTGGGATCTGAGAGTACATTCTGGGTGGAGGATGGAGATGAAGGAGGACCGGCAGATGAGACCAGTGCTTCTCCTTCAGATGGACACCTCTGGTTCCTGCAGAAATCATCCATTCTGGAGCCCAGCAGTGATTGGCCCAGAGGATTCACCTGGACCAATCACAGGGCCTCATTCTGAGACTACGACATTCACTCATCCGGACAACGCGGCGTCTCCACTGAACCTCCAGCATCTTCTGGGACTGTGAAAGGAACCAGGAAAGCCCGGGGGAACCCCAAGCAATCCAAGGGAATCCAAGCAAGGACCTTCTGCTGGAGGAGGAGGTTCTAACCTCTGCTCCACAGCGACGCCCGTCCAGAAATCAGTCGGAGTAAATGTTCTTCGTTCAGAGTTTTTGCACCAACGTCCTCTGTCCTCGGTTTGGACCGACGTCCATCTTCCTCAAAGAGATATTCTTCCTGACAGCGTGGAGAAGCAGGACTGTCCTCCAGGGAGGACGCCGAGGTGTGACCGGGTGCCATCGTAAGCTTTGGATAGAAATGGATCCGGTCCAGGACCCGGAGAACCTTCACGCCTGATGGCTTCACTTCCCCTCCACTAACCCTAACCCTTCTGCACCCTGAACCTGAGCTGGACTTCAGAAGCCCCGCAGCTCCACTCAGTGTCCAGGAGCAGCAGGACCCGGAGCTCCCGCAGCCCTGGAGAACCAGGCAGAAATCCCTCGGTGGAGTCCTGGTCCGATCCGGACTCCAACCCTGACCTCCAGTCTGGTCCAGTCCGGTCCCTAATCCTGACCCTCCGGTCCGGTCCGGTCCGGTCCGGTTCCTAACCCTCACCCTAACCCGCAGCTGTGGCGCAGTTCAACGTCTCACCTACTACGCTTGTTGAGAAGTTTCTCGCCGGTGGATTCCGGTAGAATGCCGGCAGGCCGGGGTCCCGGTCGGCTGGGGTCCGGTCCGGCGGGGGCGGTCCCGGTCCGGCTGGCTGGAGTCCCGGTCCCGGTCCGTCAGAGTCCCGCTGCCCCGGCGCGAAGCCTCTCTCCCCCTCCGCTTCACTTTTCGGCCATTTTAGGAATGAACGGAGGCGCAGTTCGTCTGCGAACCAAGCCCCGCCCCCTCGAGGGCGAGGGGGGCACCGCAGCCAATCGGCGCCCTGCTTCGACTTGGACTCTCACTGTTGACCAATCAGAAGGAAGCTCTTCCGCAAAAAGTTCTTGGGAGGGGTTATGAGGGAGTACTGTGCCCTGCCGGAGGGCTGGCAGGCTGCCGGCGGCCAACAACCGTCAAAGTGGGCCAATGAATTCGGGGTCACGTGGGAGGCCAGAGCCGTAAGTTGGGTCTCTAAGTTAAGCTCAGCTAACCTAGGCTGACCCGGAACAGGTCAGGAAGCATTCGTAGGTCGTGGAAAAGTAGAAGAGAACTAGAGGATAGGACAAGTAAGCAGTAATAAAAGTGATGCCGCCTCTAACCTGCAGGACCACGACTCCTCAGTTTCACCTGCTTGGATCACGTCAAGCTGCTTCAAGTTGAAATTCATCTTTAGAATTGTTTACGGGCCGGGATCACTGCCAAGAAACCCAGGAGGACATCAGTGGAGAACCTCTTCATTTGAGTCTCGGTCACTCCTAACCTCCTGGTGAGGAGACTCAGGATCTCTCAGACGTCAGATACGTCAAAGATGAGCCACTGTGATGATGTTCTCCTACTTCAAGGTCACAACGCGGAGGACCCGGGTCCTCAGCGACATCAAGGGTCCAAGTCGGAGCCTGGTCTCTGGTCCTACTGAGGCGGAAATGAACTTTAACCTTCAAGCTGATTGGAAAGGAGGCTTTGGTGGGTTTGGGAGGGAAAGTGAATTAATTCATTAATTTAGCGTGAACTTCTCTGAGGGTTCAGTCTCTGACGTCAAGGGTCGAAATGTGCGTCTCAGTGTCCCGAAGTCTAACCTGTAAGACCAGACGTTTGAGGAACCCAGATGACGCCTTCACTCAGGTGTTCCGGACAGACTTCCGATGATTTACCGGAGAACAACTGGGTCGATAAAAGATCCTCAAGAGTCTCACAACAAAAACAACAGCAAAGATATTCCTAACATAATACTGGGTTTATTGCTGCTCAGGTTGAGAGGACACACAAGACATGCTGCTGTCGTTCAACACTTTGGTTACATCATCTGCATAGAAACATCAAAATCATAAGTGCTTACGGAGATTTGTGCAAAACAGAGTAATACTGTCAAATGTCAAAGAACTTTAGCACAACTGGAACACGTGGTCGCGTTGTGGCCTTGTTCTCCTGCCGTGGCTTCGAACTGAAGTCAGGCGGGGGAACGGCGTACCGTGGAAACACTGACGATCGGCTGCACCGACATCGCTCTGCTGCTCGGTCGACCAACCAGAACTCGCCGTGGACCTCGGGATCCATGGAGAACATGCAAAGAACTGAGAGACGCCTGCAGGCCTCCCGCTGCAGTCGGCTAGCATGATGGCGGAGGACGTCCGTGCCCTCATCGGGAGTATGGCTTTGAAAGCACCATCGTAGAAACTTCACCGAAGGATCATGTGAACACGCAGAAGGTTCTGCTCCCTTGCGGACATGCGGAGAACCTTCTCATAAATCGAGACTGCAGGTCGACGGAACCCAATCGACGAGTCCTTTCTCACAGAAATTAAAGTTGTCCTTCTCCCGGTTTCCTGAACGTCACCTTTGGGAACCCGAGCTGGAACGAAGACGATCTTGGGACGAAGCAGCAGAGCAACGTGTTGTGCAGTGAATTCACATCTAAAAGAAAAGTTTCATTCATGGCTTCAACAGTGCAACTGGGTCCACCCTGATACCAGAAGACAGGACTTCATTTTCATCTTCATCGAGACAGATGTAAACATCGGAAATGTGTCGTTCTTCATCCAACGATGTGGCCGAGACTTCGTCGACTTAAGGAGACCGGCATCACCTGCTCCCATATTTTTGGCTGTGGCTCCTCCTTATCCTCTTCCTCTTCCTCCACCACCCTTCCTCTAGAGGCAGATGTTGATCTGTTTGGCCAGCTCCCGGTCCAGGTCATGGATCAGAGTGTCAAAGTCCTTCAGACTGAGTCGACAGTTAAAGGGTGCGTCGAAATCAATGAACTCCTCCACAAAGAGATCGGAGGCTCCTCCCCCTCCTCCACCTCCTGCCGGCAGCCAGGCCTCCTTCTTGTCTTCATCCTCTTCGTCCACGCTGCCTGGAACAACATAAAACCAGACACCGTTTGGCTTTGGGCAGAAGGTTTGCTCTCTGGCGGTTTGGGTCTGGACCGAGGAGAAGCAGCTGGTCCTTCCAGGAGCGCCACGACATTTACCTGCATCGCTGTCACTTCCTGCCACCTCGTCGTAGTCGGCGTCGTGTCCAGAGAGAAGCTCCCTTCCGCAGATGCTCCAGTCCCCAGCGTACCGATTGATGGGCGGAGGGCTCTCCAGCCGGGCCAGGCCCCCCCGCCCTCGCCGCGACACCACAACCTCCTCCTCCAAGGAGTGGGCGGGCAGAGCCAACACCGGGAGGCGCTTCTGGACGAGGATGGGGGAGGGGGCCGGGGAGGTCTTGTGGAGGTTGTTGGTTGGGACTCTGTGTGTCGGCACTGGGGAGGAGAAGGTGAGGGGGCAGCAATCGGTCAGGAGGACATCTTCCTTTGCATCCAGAAGCTCCGAGCCCAGAGACCCGAGCTGCGTCTCACCTGGCCACAGCTGCAGCAGGTAGTGCAAAGCCTCGATGTGTCGTTTGAAATCCACCGCGCTCGCCATCTCCTCGCCGTGACCCAAGCCCTTCCCTCCCGCTCGCTTCCCCCCTGCCCCTCGCCAGGCCTCCTGGGTCGGGGTGAGGAGCACCGGGCCGAAGCATACGGCCAGGTTCTGGTGTGTCATCCTGTTGAAGGAGCTGAAGGAAGCCACTAGGCTGAGGTGGTCTAGCAGCAGAGACAAGGTGGCCTGGAGAGAATCAAACATGTGACAGTTCCTGACTGGACGGGACAGATCACACCGATCAATATCCAAAACGGTCCTCCACCGGTTTACCTTCTCCGGTGAGGGCAGACAGGACAACAGGTTTACGGTGCTCTGGGCCAGCTCGGGGTCAGGGCTCAAAGGTGGGGGGCGCAGAATCATGGCCTCTCTGACGACCTGGTACAAAGTCCTGGTGATGAGTGGGGACGGCAGCTCCCTCAGGTAGTCCTTCAGTATTCCTGAGAAGAGACCGGAGTTTGACCAGGAGGAGCTGTGAGAGAGTCTGGTGATGACGTGGAGGAGACCAGCGGTCAGACCGGGCGGTCGAGTCCAAGTCAACTGTGTCGGGCATCGGAGTCAGGCCAAGGTCGCCCGAGAACCTGAGTCCCTCAGACAGCAGAGGACGTTCTGCTCTCACACTGATCTCAAAGACTAATTTGTTGTTGAAGTCATGAGGTTCTCTAGGTGTTCTACTGAACTGACCTGTAATGACATTGATGTCTGGGTAGAGGTCCTCGCTGAGGCAGACAGCTGAACTGTTCCTCTCGAACCAATCCCTGAGCTCCTTCTTCACCGCAGCAGAACCACATAGACGGTAAAGACCCACCACCTAAGGGACAAAGGCAAAGACTGTGACCTGCTGCCACCTGAAGGTCAGGCCGTGACTCACAGCTGGGGAACTGCACGGGTGCACCATTTTTTGGTCTGGACCTCCAG
This sequence comes from Fistularia tabacaria, assembly GCA_901007705.1. Classification (NCBI taxonomy): domain Eukaryota; kingdom Metazoa; phylum Chordata; class Actinopteri; order Syngnathiformes; family Fistulariidae; genus Fistularia; species Fistularia tabacaria. Next base: position 15,651 of record CAAKHD010005099.1, on the reverse strand, counting down.
GCAGGGCAGGTACCTTTAGTCCTCGACGTTCAATCTCTGCCACGGTCTTCTGGATCAGTAAAGGCACCGGGGATGCCGAACCCTCTTCCTCCACAAGGCGGTGCAGGTCCAACCCGAAGACGTTGGCCGGTCCCGTCGACTCGCTGCCGCGCTGTGGAGACAAACGGGAGGGTAGGGGTAAGACCGGCTGGCACCTGGAGGGTGTGGTGGACGCATCCTCTGCAGGTTACCTGCGTGTCCCAGTTTTCCTGCAAGGACAGTTTGACGTAAAGAAGCCCTCGGGGCTCCAGCTTCACGCAGAGCTGCTGACTTCGACTCCCTGACACACAAGAGCACAGAAGGTCATCGGCCGCTCCCCTCCGACCCCTGACGGGGAGCGGTCTGCCGCACCCCACCTTTGAAGAGCGGCGGGATGGAGACTCCGCCCAAACAGCACACTCTGTTCCTGGTTGGACGGTCAGAACTCGTAACAGGGTCCGGCTCCACTTTGGCCCCGCCCACTGCTTGCTGATTGGCTGCAGACATTCAGATTAAGAGCAGCAGTTAGATTTGTGTCATTCAAAGAAATCATCCTCAGAACACGAGGTAACTGCTACATTCTCGTAGGCTTTTCTCTGGACCATCACCAAGTCCCTGTCAGTCACTTGCTGTTAGGCTGCTCCGGCTTGGATACGGTGTCAAATACCTGGGGTTAGAACCACCACCCGCAGCTGCCTCGCCCTCTCCAGCTCCAGGTGGAAGGCATGGTTTAAGGAGAGGGCGGAGCCTCGCAGGGTCAGGAGGGCGGTCCTGGCTCTGGTCACGCCATCAATCTGGATGGCGAGAAAAACCTCTTTACTGTCGGACCTGTGAGGGGGAGATAGCAGCGTCTTAGCCTCTGTTAGCCCCTGCTAGCATCAACATCTTTCTCAGTGTTAGGTCTTAGAAGTCGGTGTTTGTGGTGTCCATTGTTCATGTTCGGGATACCTGCTGGTCTTCATCTCCTCCAACCCCAGGAGGTGCACAGTCAGTAAGCCCGTCACTCGCTGGCTGCTCCGTGGGGGGTCGGAGCCCACGTACAGCTGGAAGGAGCTCACGTCGCAAGGCATGTCCGAGGCCAGAGGCTGAGATGCCTGTTGCCGCGGTAGCAGCTCAGGGGAATCTCCATCGCTGAGATAACCTTGAGGGAGAAGGACATGTCAGAGCGTTGCTTTGGAATCAGTGCTCTAAAACCCACTTTTGAAGGATATGCGAGGATGAAGTTATTGCAGGTGACACATTTCCACCAAGACCTTTGACACCCCCTACACCCCCCTGTCCTTCTGATCCAGACTCCACCCCAGAGGGCCATGTGATCACCTTGCTGTCATTTAGATCCACCAGAGGGTGTCTGCCCCTCCTGCTCGGGTTCATTTGACGATAAGTGAGAAGATGTCGATCGAAGAGAGGGAGAGGTCAGCTGACCTCGGCAGCACGTCTCTTCTGATCAGCTGAGACCTGATGCCATGTCAGCACAATTCCCAGCGTCATGGACTCTGGTGTCGGTTCACAGCCTCCACCCCTTCCTTCTGCTCCTTCTGCTTCGGGGTGCTCCCTTCAGGGGTCCCCACAGAGAGTATCTAAATCATCTTCTCTCACTTAAGACTCACCTTCTTCCTTGTCTCCACAAACAAGAAGGACCTCAGAGTTTGAGATCAGAGAGTCAGCTGAAAAGTGGCTGGAAAACTTGAACCGCCGACCTGGCGTTTGACAGGATAATGACCAAGCTATGCTCGTCTTTGCTGACAATGGTTGGCGTGCAGCCGAGGTGTACGGGGCTGGACCTCTGGAGTGGATCTCTTAGTCTTACAGAAGGTGTGAGATACTGAGTTTTGTTCATCTGCCAGAGTAGTAAATGTGCGACAACATGTCCGAGTCCCGGCTGCCTGATGGGCTTGGAACAATCAGGGGGGTTTGGATGGTTAAGTAATCCAAGTCCATCCAGAGTCCAGTCCAAACACAGGACCAGGTTCAACCACGAGCAGAAGGACAAAATCAATACCTCCTTTTCCTGCTGTGCGTCCTCGTGAAGACCGGCGCAGAGGCCTGGCTGGAGGGGCGGAGCTGTCCAGATGGTATTTGCTGATCACATTCTGGTTGGACTGCATGATGCTCTTTGAGGTCGTCTCTTCGCCGCACGCTTGCCGCTGACTGCGAGACGACGAGCGGAGGCTGAGTTTTCTTCGCAGCTCCGGGAGCTTCTTCATCTTCATGGAGAGTCTCCTCACCGTCCCCGGAGACCGGAGCCTGTCCATCACACCGCCTTTCTTCTGGGAGGCTGGGCTGGAGTCAGAGGGGGGTGAGTCTGACAGAAAGACCAGGGGCGTTAGGAACCGCTGCAGTAGGACACCGCCATCGCGGGCAGATACTGCTCACCTGTGTTCTCTGTGACG
>CAAKHD010005098.1:453131-466004 GCA_901007705.1 Fistularia tabacaria | reverse complement strand
AGAACCTCAACATCTCCATCTCTGCTACCTCCAGCTCTGCCTCCTGTCTTTTCTTCAGTGCCAGTGTCTCCAAACCATACAACATCGCTGGTCTCACCACTGTTTTGTAAACCTTTCCTTTCATTCTAGATGATGTTCTTCTATCACAAAGAACCCCTGAAACTTTTCTCCACCCATTCCAACCTGCTTGAACCCGTTTCTTAACCTCTTTTCCACACTCTCCGTTGCTCTGGACTGTTGACCCTAAGTACCTGAAATTCTCCAACTTCTTGATCTCCACTCCCTGTAACCTCACTATTCCACCCAGGTTCCTCTCATTCACACACATATATTCTGTCTTGCGACGAACCCTAATTCCTCTCCTTTCAAAAGGAAAGCCACCTCTCAAGATTTTCCTCAACCTGTTCCCTGCTCTCACTACAGATCACCATGTCATCTGCAAACATCATGGTCCATGGAGATTCCTGTCTAACCTCATCTGTCAGCCTGTCCTACGCCACTGCAAACAGGAAGGGGCTCAGAGCTGATCCCTGATGAAGTCCCACCTCCACCTTGAACTTCTCTGCTTCACCTACAGCACACTTCACCACTGTCTAACAACCAGCATACATTTCCTGGACCAGTCTAGCATATTTCTCTGCTATTCCAGACTTCCTCATACAAAACCAAAGTTCTTCTCTCTGCACCCTGTCGTATGCTTTTTCTAGGTCTACAAAAGCGCAATGTAGCTCCCTCTGACCTTCTCTGTACTTCTCTATTAGCATTCTCAAAGAGAATACTGCATCTGTAGTACTCATTCTAGGCATGAAGCCGTACTGCTGCTCACAAATACTGACTTCTGCTCTCAATCTAGTTTCCATTTCTCTCTCCCATAACTTCATTGTGTGGCTCATCAACTTTGTCCCTCTATAGTTACTGCAATTCTGCGCATCTCCCTTATTCTTAAAAATGGGCACCAAGACACTTCCTCTCCACTCCTTAGGCATCTTCTCTCTCTCTAAGATCCTGTTTAATATTCTAGTCAGAAATTCTACCGCTGCCTCTTCTAGACACTTCCATACCTCCAAAGGTATAGGTATTATCTTTCCTGTTTTTGTATGCTTCCTTCTCTTCTCTTCTTCTCCTCTCTTCTAATGTTGCTGCTGCAACAACTGAATTTCCCCCATGGGGGATCAATAAAGTGTTATCTTATCTTATCTTATCTTATCTTATATAGGTATAGGTAAATACAGGTATATCATCTGGACAGACTACCTTTCCATTCTTCATCCTCTTCAATGTCCTCCTCACTTCACTTTGCTAATCTCTGCTACTTTGTGGTCTACAATAGTCACCTCTTCTTCCCTTCCCTCCCTTTCATTTTCCTCATTCATCAGCTCTTCAAAGTACTCTTTCCATCTTCCCATCACTCTTCTAGCATCTGTCAATACATTTCCCTCTCTAGCCTTAATCACCCGGACCTGCTGTACATCCTTTCTGTCTCTATCTCTCTGTTTTGCCAACCTGTATAAATAATTCTCATCCTCCTTACTGTCCAACCGAGCATACAAGTCATCGTACGCCCTTTGTTTTGCCTTTGCTACCTCTATCTTTACCTTATGCTGCATCTCCCTGTACTCTTGTCTGTTCTCTTCAGTCCCCTCAGCGTCCCACTTCTTCTTCGCTAACTGCTTTCTCTGGATAAATTCCTGCACTTCCGCATTCCACCACCCGGTCTCCTTATCTGCTTTCCTTCCAGACGACACACCAAAAACTCTCCTACCTGCCTCCCTGATCTCATTAGCTGTAGTTGTTCAACCATCTGGAAGCGCTCCGTGACCACCAAGAGCCTTTCTCATCTCCCTGAAAACCATACAACACTCCTCCCCTTTCAGCTTCCACCACTTTGTCCTCTGCTCTACCTTTGTCCTCTTCATCATCCTTGTCACCAGAGTCATCCTACAAACCACCATCCTGTGCTGTCTTGCTACAGTCTCACCTACCACTACTTTGCAGTCACTGATCTCTTTTAGATTACCTAGTCTACACAAGATGTAGTCTACCTGCGTGCTCCTACCTCCGCTCTTATACGTTACCCTATGCTCCTGTCTTTTCTGGAAAAAGGTATTTACTACAGCCATTTCCATCCTTTTTGCAAAGTCTACAACCATCTGTCCCTCTGTGTTCCTATCCTGGATACCAAACCTGCCCATCACTTCTTCATCGCCTCTATTGCCTGCACCGACATGTCCATTGAAGTCTGCCCCAAATACCACTCTGTCGTCTCTGGGGATATTCTGAATCAATTCATCTAACTCATTCCAGAACTTGTCCTTCTCCTCTCACTCACATCGTACCTGTGGGGCATAGCCACTTACAACATTGAGCATCACACCTTCAATTTCTAGTTTCAGGCTCATAAGTCCATCTGACATTCTTTTCATCTCAAGAACATTCCAAACAAACTCCTCCTTCAAGATAACTCCTACTCCATTTCTCTTCCTGTCAGTACCATGATAGAACAACTTAAAACCTGCTCCCAGGCTTCTAGCCTTACAAGCTTTCCATCTGGTCTCCTGGACACACAGTATATCCACCTTCCTTCTCTGCATCATGTCAATCAACTCTCTAGCTTTTCCTGTCAGCGTCCCAATATTCAAAGTCCCTACTCTCAGTTCCAGACTCTTGCCTTTCCTCTTCTCTGTCTTCTTCTGAACACGCCTTCGTCCTCTCCTTCTTCGACCCACAGTAGCCCAATTTCCATTGGTACCCTGTAGGTTATCGTTGTTAACCCGGGCCACGACCGATCCGGTATGAAGTTTTTAGGTTTGATCCGCATATTTGGCTTTGGCAAAAGTTTTACGGCGCATGCCCTTCCTGACACAACCCTTTGCATTTATCGGGGCTTGGGACTTGCTCAGGGAGACACTGGCCCGTGCCACCCTGAGGCTGCATTTTGTACATGTATAATACAGTTCTGAATAAGAATAAAGAAGACAAAATAAGATAAAGGATGTTGGTCAGACCTGGTAGACCCAAACGTAACGTGAGGGTTTACTGGAAACGTCTAGCAGAGTCCCCTCTCAGAAGGAGTTTCAACTCCCACCTCCGGCAGAGCTACAATTACGTCCCGAGGGAGGTGGGGGACATTGAGTCCGAATGAGCCATGTTCTGCGCTTCCATTGTCGAGGTCTACATGTGTTTTGTGGATCTGGAGAAGGCATTCGACCGTGTCCCGCGGGCAATCCTGTTAGGGGTGCTCTGGGAATTTGGGTACTGAGCCCTGTCATATTGGCTGTTCGGTCCCGGTATGACCGGTGTCAGAGCTTGGTCCACATCGCCCGTAGTAAGTTGGACCCGTTTCCAGTGAGAGCTTGACTCCGCCAGGGCTGCCCTTTGTCACTGATTCTGTTCATAACTTCTATGGACAGAATTTCCAGGCGCTGCAAGGGCGTCGAGAGGATCTGGTTTGGTGGCCACAGGATCAAGTCTCTGCTTTCTGCAGATGATGTGGTCCTGTTGGCTTCATCAGGCCATGATCTTCAGCTCTCGCTGGAGCGGTTCGCAGCCGAGTGTGAAGTGGCCGGGATGAGGATCAGCACCTCCAAATCAGAGACAATGGTGCTCAACCGGAAACGGGTGGAGAGCCCACTCTAGGTCGGGGAAGAGGTCCTGCCCCAAGTGGAGGAGTTTAAGTATTTTGGGGTCTTGCTCCCAAGTGAGGGAAGGATGGAGTGGGAGATCGACAGGCAGAGTGGTACAGCATCTGCAGTGATGCGGACTCTGTACTGGTCTGTCATGGAGAAAAGGGAGCTTAGCCAGAAGGCAAGACTCGAATTTACTCGTCGGTCTATGTTCCTACCCTCACCCATGGTCACGAGCTGTGGGTAGAGACCGAAAGAACGAGATCGCAGATACAAGCGGCTGAATTGAGTTTTCTCCGCAGGGTGGTCGGACTCTCCCTTAGAGATAAGGTGAGAAGTTTGGCCATCTGGGAGGAACTCGGAGTAGAGTTGCTGGTCCTCTGCATAGAGAGGAGCCAGATGAGGTGGCTCGGGCATCTGGTCAGGATGGCTCCTGGACGCCTCCCGGGGGAGTTATTCTGGGCATGTCTATCTGGGAGGAGGCCACGGGGAAGACCCAGGACACGCTGGAGAGACTATGTCTCTAGGCTGGCACTTTGGAGCACCTTGGAGTCCCCCCAGAAGAGCTGGACCATGTAGCTTGGGAGAGGGAAGTCTGGGCCTCCATGCTCCAGCTGCTGCCCCCACGACCCGATCACGGATAAGCAGGGGAAGATGGATGGATGGATGGATGGATGGATGGATGGATGGATGGATGGATGGATGGAAGGAACTCATAATGCAGTCCTTTCATATTTAAATAATTGACAAAGTGCTGGCCAAAACCAAAGACAGGAGAGTATATTCTTCTCAGGTTAATGCATTTTAATTTAAAAATAAAATGTATTAAAAGAGGACCTAATCCATCCAGCCCTTTGATTTGAGACATATATAGGCTGAACTAGTTTTATGCACTGTACAAGACCAATTGCTGGATTATATAAGTGTGTGTAAGCCTACTAACCTTTTCATAGCGTGTCTCCATGCAGAGAAAGACGATGTAAGCAGTCGCACAAGCCAGGCATCCCTCTAGGTAAGATTGACCTCCGATTTTTTCAGCTTCCACATAATACAAGTTCAAGGTCTTCACTGTCTCCTCAAGCAACGTCCGTTCAATCTATTTGCAGACAAAAACAATCATCCAGGTAGGAATGTGGACACATGAGCACACCATGAGAGTGCTAATAATGTTAAATGTTCTAATTTAGCTGTTGGAGCAAGCTCTTTGGCAAAAAAGTATCCTATTCACACCTCTGGACAAGTAAAAACTCTGGGGCACATATACATTAGTGCTGGTTATAGGGGTTTTACACTGGTTTTTGGTAAGCGTCTGAAGAAGAGCATATTTGCACTTGAAACGTTATGCTACAATACATTTCCTGTATTATATGTAAAATAAATTATCTTTACTTTTGGAGGACTCTTGGTGTGCGGATTTTTTCCAAACCTTTATTCACTCGATTCTTTTTGATCCAGCACCCATCTCTAACTACGCAGCGGATGTGTGTGTGTTTTTTTTTTTCTTTTTTCTCAAGCTCTTTACACTCACTCACTCACTCACACACACACACACACACATACACATACACACACACACACGTATTTATATGAAACACAGAGAGAAAGATATTTCATCTTTTGCTGTGGTATTCCTGACGATGCTATTGGGTTAATGTCTGTGATCAGATCAGGTACAGTTTCACTATAAATAGTTAGGCACTCACAAATGAATATATATAGCCCCTCAGTTATTAAGTTACAAATATATACATTTGTTTTGCAGCATCAATGCAGCCTCAGGGCGGCACAGGCCAGTGTCTCCTGGAGCCAGCCTCAGCGGAGCATGGGCCTCCCTGACCCGGTCCAAAGCCTGGATAAATGCAGAGGGTTGCGTCAGGAGGGGCATCTGGCGTAAAAGTTGTGCCGAAACAAAATATGCGAGTCGAACCAAAGTATTTTATACCGGATCCATTAACCACGACCACCATTGGTGCTGATAACCTACAGGGTACCAGTGGAATTTGGGAAGGAGAAGAGGAAGAGGAGAAGAGGAAAGCGTTTCGGAAGCAGAGAGAGAAGGGGAAAGGCAAAAGTCTAGGACTGAGAGTCGGGACTTTGAATATTGGGACGATGACAGGAAAAGCTAGAGAGTTGGTTGACATGATGCAGAGTCGGCAGGTGGATAAACTGTGTGTCCAGGAGACTAGGTGGAAAGATAGTAAGGCTAGAAGCTTAAGAGCAGGTTGGAAGTTGTACTATCATGGTATTGACAGGAAGATAAATGGAGTAGGAGTTATTATGAAGGAGGAGTTTGTTTGGAATGTTCTTGAGGTGAAAAGAATGTCAGACAGACTTATGAGTCTGAAACTGGAAACTGAAGGTGTGATGCTCAATGTTGTTAGTGGCTATGCCCCACAGGTGGGATGTGAGTTAGAGGATAAGGACAAGTTCTGGAATGAGTTAGATGAAGTGATTCAGAATATCCCCAGAGACGACAGAGTGGTAATTGGGGCAGACTTCAATGGACATGTCGGTGCAGGCAATAGAGGTGATGAAGAAGTGATGGACGTGTTTGGCATCCAGGATAGGAACACAGAGGGACACACTTTTTTCCAGAAAAGACAGGAACATAGGGGAACTTATAAGAGCGGAGCTAGGAGCACGCAGGTAGACTACATCTTGTATAGACGAGATAATCTGAAAGAGATCAGTGACTGCAAAATAGTGGTAGGTGACAGTGTAGCAAGACAGCATAGGATGGTGGTTTGCAGGATGACAAGGAAGATCAAGAGGACAAAGGCGGAGCAGAGGACAAAGTGGTGGAAGCTGAAAAGGGAGGAGTGTTGTATGGTTTTCAGGGAGGAGTTGAGAAAGGCTCTTGGTGGTCAGGGAGAGCTTCTAAATGACTGGACAACTACAGCTAATGAGATCAGGGAGGCAGGTAGGAGAGGTTTTGGTGTGTCGTCTGTCAGGAAAGTAGATAAGGAATCTCCTGTCTAACCTGATCTGTAGTGAGAGCAGGGAACAGGTTGAGTAAAATCTTCAGAGTTGGAGGTATGCTCTGAAGAAGAGAGGAATGAGGGTTAGTCACAGCAAGACAGAATATGTGTGTGAATGAGAGAAACACGGGTGGAACGGTGAGGTTACAGGGAGTGGAGATAAAGAAGGTGTAGGATTTCAAGTCCTTCGGCTCAACAGTGCTGAGCAACGGAGAGTGTGGAAAAGAGGTGAAGAAACAGGGTCAAGCAGGTTGGAACAGGTGGAGAAAAGTGTCAGGTGTACGGTGTGATATAAGAATATCAGCCATAATGAAAGGAAAGGTGTACAATACAGCGGTGAGACCAGTGATGCTATATGGTTTGGAGACAGTGGCATTGAAGAAAAGACAGGAAGCAGAGCTGGATGTGGCAGAGATGAGGATGTGTGAGGTTTCTCCCTGGGAGTGATGTGGATGGATAGGATCAGGAATGAGTCCATCAGAGGGACAGCACATGTTAGATGTTTTGGAGAGAAGGTCAGAGAAGCCAGACTGAGATGGTTTGGTCATGTACAGAGAAGGGAAAGTGAATATTTTGGTAGAAGGATGCTGGCATTGGAGATGCCAGGCCAGAGGTCGAGAGGAAGACCAAAGAGAAGATTTATGGACGTAGTGAGAGAGGATAGGAAGTCAGTTGGTGTGAGAGAGGAGGATACAGAGAATAGGGTTAGATGGAGAAGGTTTAGTCGATGTGGCGAACCCTGAAGGGAAAAGCCGGAAGGTCCTTGGCCCTGAGACCAAATAAAAAGATGTGCAAACAAAAAGCATTATAGTCTCTTCTTTTTTTTAATTGAGAGAAGACATGAGATCTTAAAAAAAACATACAAGGTAGAATTTGAAGACAGTGCTATTGCACCAACATTTAAAAGGTTACTCTGTTCACTGTGTTGTACTCACCCTGCTGTCGAGCTCCGAGGGGAACTTGGTCTGGAAGCGACAGACAGTTCCCTCACTGTAGTCTCTTTGTATAAACACCTTTGTGACCAGGGATGCACTGTGCTGCAGCTCCTGAAGGTTATGAAACTAAATATAAACACAAAAAGACAGATTAACGATTCAAATAAAAAGTTACACCCCTTGAATCGTAAACTTGTTTTGATAGCAACTTTATGTTGTGATTCAGCTCAAAGCAAAGGCTGGTCAATCAAGTAGCTTCTGTGTTTTTAGTCAGAATTAAATTTTTAAGTACTGTAGCTAAACAGTCAATCTGTTAGTCTGGGTCTCAGGATTGGCATTTTTATGTTGAATTATCAGACAATTTCTAGAGACATATATAATCAAAACCGTTAAACAGTGAAAGGGACCCTCTTACAGACCAATACTAGAGTAGGTATGGCAAACACTTTCTGTGCTCCTCCAGCATCACAAGTACCAAATGCGGTAATAGCTAACACTTAGAAAACTCCCATTAAGAGCACTTTGATGTTAAGGCGTGTGTTTTACACCCAAACAGTAATTCTCCTCGAAAGCATACAGTCGCAGGCAAGTGGGCCAGTGTAAACTCATCCCCTGCTGATCTAAATTACACCCCTCCAGAGGAGGGTAATTAGGGATATAGCAGAAGGATTGCAGGGGGGGGAGATGGATGAACAAACATGGAAGAGCAATGGGAAAATGTGAAATAGACCATGTATTTCTATACCCAAAGCAAAATCTTAATTATAAGTGTATGGGTGTTTATTTTCCCAGAGACACCCTTATTGATATTAATTAATGAATAATTAACAAAGTCTAGGGCTAGTCCGCCCTGTGTGTCCTTTTATCTATGCACTTTGGCCGTGTCTTAGTGATGTCCTGTTAAAATGTTTATTTCGTCTTGTGCCTGTACCATCTTGTTTGTTTAAGATACTTATTAACATTTCTTCCTCTCCCTTGAAAGGCCCTTGCTTTTCCAGGCCACAGTTGTAAATAAAAATAAGTTCTTAATCTGCCCTGCCCGGGTAAATAATTATTAAATAAAATAAAAAAATAAAAAATCTTGGCGGCATGGTGCGGGTTATTGAAGCAAGAAGGTCCGGGGTTCAATTCTGTCTGGAGGCCTTTCTGCATGGAATTTGCACGTTCTCCCCGAATCTGCACGGGTTTCCTCCGGGTTCTCTGGTTTCATCCCACAATCCAAAAACATGCAGTCAAAATGTCAATAAGAAAATGTATGGTTGTTTGTCTCTGTATGTGGCCCTGCGATCGAGTGCCGACTGGGCTGGGATAACCTCGCCTCTCATCCAATGACAGGCGGAATAGGTGCCAGCCACCCCCCCACTTCTGGGGTTTGTTGCATACAAGAGCCTACTGGAGCCCCTTCTAGATATACAGGCCCAGTCAGTTGTCAACTTATCAAATCTATTGGGTAGACGGTTCACAACCAAGAGGAGCATCAAATCAGCATTTTTCTCCTCTTACAGTCAAACGCATGTCATAGCTGCTGGATATCTATGTATAGTATCTATTTGCATCTCTCTCTCTCTCTCTCTCTCTCTCTCTCTCTCTCTCTCTCTCTCTCTCTCTCTCTCAAACACACACACACACATAGAAACATACACATCCACCCCATAGTGCTCCCTTTGGTCCATTGTGATGAACAAGAAGTTACTCTATTAATAGAAACAATTACCAGCAGGCGAGTCAGCATCATTTATCAGAGTCAGAGGCAAGATGCCTAATGGTCAGGTCTTCATAAGAGCCCAAATTTATATTCCTGAAGGACTTGCTCATGATTTAAATGGGGGATTCCATGAAACACTTGCTGACATGTTCGGCCTCAAGGCTTTCTTTTTTCTTTTTCTTTTACAAAAAACTACATCCTTTTCATTACGGTTTATTTCATTCATTCATTCACCCATCCATCACCTGTACTGCTTCTCCCGTCGCAAGTCAATCAAAAGGCCACATATAGAGACATACAACCAGTCACATTTTGGGAAATTTTGTGTTTCCAGATAACATACTGCATGATTTGGATTGGGAGAAGAAACTGGAGAACCCAAGGGAAACTCATGCAGACAGGGAGAGAACATGCAAACTCCAAACTTAAAGGCCCCGAGGCAGAATCCAATCAGGGACCTTCTTGCTGTGAGACAGAAATTCTGCCGTTCCACAGGCTTTAGTGCAGTTAAATTCAATTTGTAGCTTATCCTGATGAGTTACTTCCAGGCAAAAATTTAAATAATCAGTGTAGCTTACTGACTTTGTCCGCCCTCCAATCAGACATTAAATCAAATATTTTTTTATATTGAAAACATGGAAAAAATCCCTTTTGGAGAAGTTATATTTGTAAGATCTTACATTTGTTTTTTTTTTATACATTAAGTTAAAGATAACTTAACATTAATTGTCATTACTTTTTTTTCATTCTAATAAGGTAATTATTACATGACTTTGAACAGAATATTTACCACTATATATCGCTGATATTTGTATTGGATTGCATTCCAAGGTTAGGATAAGGCAACAAAAAATGGAACAGATGGGCACAAGTTCAATCCTGCAATCCCAGGTGAGCGACTACCAGCAATACCTTCACTGACCGGAGGACAGTTGCCCAATCTTACAGATGGTTGGACACCTTCTGCTTTGAACATCTATAAATGCATAAATAAATATGAATGGTAACATGATGTGTTTTTGACTGGGAGAGAAATGGAAATATTGCATTTCATGACCTATATCCGGACTTGAAAAACAAGACCTGAGGATGAGGAGAACACCAAAACTGATGCCAGCAGATTGAGGTTCTGGAAATGGTCCAGAATTTGAAACTTGCCAACTCGCAGTGCACTGTCACATGTACTGTCTTCACATAACTGTGTTTTGCTATATTTGTGACCCACTGACCTCTCTCTTACATTTCTGTTTGACATTAAGCTCAGAGCTGAGCAAAGCAGAAGTGAATTAAATCTATCTGAGTCCATCTATTTATCCAAACCGCAATCTGTGATATGGTTTTGAAGTAACACTAGCTCAGGTTTATTGAAGAATGAAATTAAGAATGAAATAAACACTGTCTGATTTGCTTGATAGTATTTTCATGGCTAAAGAAAAAAAACACAGTATTGTTTCTGTTCAGAAGCTTTGTTGGTTAATTTAAGCTTTAGAGATTTCTTTTGTTTTTTTGGACAGATTTAATATTTTCCTTCCTATGTGAGATTTCTAAATATAGAAGCCAGGCTGTGTGACAGTCTGATCACACAGGACCCTATTTAGAGTCCCTGGACCTTGACACTCTTTCCAACTACTTGCTTTTTTCGTTTTCAATGATAAACACATGAAAGTGAAATATTGGAGCATAAAAAAATGGTTTCAGGGGAAGATATCTTCCAGTTAAGAGGATTACAGATGTCTAAATAAACAAAGCATTGAACTTTATCCAAGTAAGGCATAAAAGAATGCTCAGATCTAGTTTTCCTGGACAAAAATATACTGGTTCACAAGCACGGTTGAATTTTTTTTTTTGCAAGAGCGGAAAGAGCCACTGGCACACCAACTGGACAGAGAAAAGACAGAGATTTAAGCTGCTGTAACTCCATAATTAAAAGATGAGACACACTGCAGCAACAACCTCGTATTGATAAAATTTTTCAGTGCAAAAATGACAACTACTTTTGGCAGCTCTTTGTCCTATCCTATTATGCCCACACGAGAGTCCACCCCCACTTTTTCCCCTTCCTGCATATGTGTGCGACTCTGATTGCCACGGCATGTCTACATGTTTATAGCTCGAGAAACACGCAGTGACAGCCTTCTTGAGTGCGACCAGTGGGCAGACACTGTAAAGGGCACATTTAATTACAGCATGCGCAGAAATGCACTCTGGTTTCTTCTCCTTACATTGCTCTTTTCAGCATTTCGTTCTGTGAGATTACTAAAAGATTGCTTCTGAGTTCAGTTTGTATTCACAATTGATTTTGGCTAGTGGAGAAAGTCATTCAATAGGCATTTTGAAATATTACACAAAATTTAGCCAGCATGTGCTTCACAACATTATTACTCAGCTGTTAGAGAGGGATAATGGTTAACCCTATTGATCCAGATATGGATCACAGAGCATAAAACAGTCCGCTATGTAAGCCAATAGTGACTCATATACTTTTGGTGAATTGCTGACCCAGCACACAATAAATGTCGAGCAACAAGCTCTAATATACTGCAAAATAATGAGAAGAAGGAAGACAGAAAAAAAATGCATGGAGAGCAATACACCGGGGCTGCTCATATCACTGATGGGTACTAACTGCAGCAGGCTGTTCACATTAAATATGCCATGGATAATTGATATTCCTTGGACATGAAATCTGTTGTGGTTCCACACTTGTGTGCATCTGTATCTTTGCGCACTCTTGTGTGTGTCTATGTGAGTGCATGTTATTGAAGGAGCTTGGATGGAGATACTGGCAGTCCACCAGAAGAAATCCTTGCCACTCTGCCAATATTTTGCCAGAAAAGAGAATTTTAAAAAATCGGTTTTGGGGAGCTTAGCATGCACTTCACCTTTATCTGCAGCATGATGTTTTTTCATGCAACTTCAAGTTTTTGGATGAGACTGTCAGTGTTAAGTCAGTGTCAATATGCACCGTGTGGCTGCAACCTGAATCAGACATTATTAAGATTTCGAAGGCAGGCATTGATATTATAGCCGCATCACCAAGGACACAGAGGAGAGGGCCCTGGCTTGAACTGCATTTTAATCAGCATTCATACAGTAACTAGTTGCATAGAGTGATTGCACTGTCGTGCACATTTGGCAAGCTCCTTCTTTACAGAAGTGCCAATCAAGTCTTGTTTTTTTTTTTTTCCCTTTCCCACACATGATGCATCTGACACCTCACCTGGGAGGCTGAGTCAATATATTGAACAATCAAAAATACAAGGTCAAATCCTTGTCAAGCCAATTTCGAGGTCTGACTTGGAGACAGAGAGAGTCCCTGTCCATGGTGCTGACTGCTCATCATCATCTGACAACCGGGGTCGAAACCTGAACGCCAGCGCAGCATGAATGGACACGAAAATGGCAAAATGGACATGTGCGACAAGAGTAAAAGGGTTAATCGGGATGTAATTAAAATGAGCTAGATTTTCAGTCTTATCTTGAAGAGATCCTTACACTTGCGCCCGCTCCTCTCTGCAGAGGGCTAATAAAACACGGCCAGTCGATGACTTTGACGCGCCACGATAAGAAGTGCGACCGGGGGTGGGGGAGGGGGTGGGGGAGGGGGTGGGGGTGGTGTTGCGTGAGTTTAG